>JBAMJR010000243.1:1987500-2147500 GCA_038501785.1 Myoxocephalus aenaeus | reverse complement strand
TATTGAACATTTTCCCAATAGAAATATACCAAAATAGCACAGCATGAGTGTTGTAGTGTGAGCCGGAGGAGAGGAGTTGATGTAGAAGTGCTTTTGGCGACGCCACACTGCAGGACAATGGAGCGGGTGAATATTGCACTTTGTAGACGGTCCCTGAATGCCTCACGCCTTTTGATGAAAGTTCACTGTCTTGCAAAGAGGCATCGTTTATACCGGAAAGACTTTATCAGGGAATCTTCCAAACCTTCACTTTTCTCATATTTACGAGTTCGGAATATCATTAATTATGAGATCATGATCCCGTAATTACGAGATCTTTTGTCATAAATATGTGATCTTTTCTTGTAATTAGGAGTTAGTAATTTGCTCAAGTTTCCGTAAGATTGAGTTTTTATTGATAATAAGAGGTTTTATTTGCTGTATTGGACTCCAATCGACTCTGATAAAATTGCTGATGACTTTTGTCCTGCTTTACTTTTGTACCTGCTCTCCGTTCTCCAGGAGCACTCAGTGCTGCACGCATCCCAGAAGCATGACAGGCTGCACAGAAAGGCAATATGTTGGTATCCAACAAACACAGGACTTTTAACCAAACGACCAGTGTTTGACTCTCGCAAAACACAGGCTTGAAACCAATATCTCTACTGGAAACAGCCGACTTCTTATTCTGCGTTCGCAGCACAAGCGTTGAGAATCTTTCGCGTGAGCAGATTACATGCAACGTCAATGCACAGACGCAAATGGTTGGGAACAACGCAAATTCCGGCCGGGCGGCGGGAATGACGCGAATAAACCACATAAAGTCGAGCGAGTAAAGTCGAGCGAGTAAAGTCGAGCGAGTAAACTCACGCGAGTAAAGCTTTTGGTGTGAACGCATCATGGTGTGTTCACACCAACGCGGTAACATACACGCTCAATGCAGAGACTCGAATAGACACACATGATGGCACGTGATTGAGGCTGATGTATAGATATTTGCTCCATTCGCATACATGCACCAGATTCATTATTTCAACTTCAGGCGAAGAATTTGTGTGGCGCTGTGAGGCGAAATCGTATCTGCATTGAGATTCTCCTAACATCACTGTTTAATCAGACATGGAGGGAAACATGTTTAGCTACTCGTCGGCACTTCTCTCTGCCATAGTACCTTATATTTAAATAGAGACATGCATTGGTAACATTATGAAGCTATTTATGCATCCTTTTTATCTGTTTATTGCAATTAAATCACAGCAAGATCTATTGATAGGGTTCATTCTGCTGTAGTAAACCAGTGTGGCTTCCAGATACACTGAATGCATATGAAGTTGGCTCAAACTTCGACATAGAGTTTGTGAAACACGCCCCCACCAATGAACCCCCTTGCCTTTTCGAAACAAGATATTTGGTCTGAAGAGTCTCATACAGGACGTCTTTCCACCCATCTACAGATACATTGGCTGTGTTCTCAGTATTTAGCAGCCATTTAGTGGGTCGTATTGACTTGAATGAGGTCTACATAGGTGTATAGAGGCCCATTTCCAGCAACTATCACTCCAGTGTTCTAATGGTACATTGTGTTTGCCCATAGAAGACTAATGGAGGATTAGAAAACCCTTGAAACCCCTTGTGCAATTATGTTAGCACAGCTTAAAACTGTTATGCTGCTGAGAGAAGCTATAAAACTGGCCTTCCTTTGAGCTAGTTGAGTATCTGGAGAATCACATTTGTGGGCTCCATTATACTCTCAAAATGGCCAGAAAAAGAGAACTTTCATGTGAAACTCTCCAGTCTGTTCTTGTTCTTAGAAATGAAGGCTATTCCATGCAGGAAATTAAGAAGAAACTATACGGTATTATATATATATATATATATATATATATATATATATATATATATATATATATATATATACAGAATGTGATCTTACCACGGCAAAAAAGAAGGACCTGGACCTCTTTGACCATTGGGTGGCTGCTTAGGTCGGCCAGATTCCAACTGAAGAGCAGCTCCTGGCTTATGGGTGAACATGCGTTGAGAGCTTGGACATGCCTTGTTTCCAGAGACATATTCCAAACATTAAGGTCAGTGATATTTCCAAAAAAAGGCTCTGTGAAATTCCCTCCAAATGAATCTTGGTCCTGACCCAGTATAAATATCCCATCCCCATAGATATTCCTGGAAGAGTCTGTGCCTGAGCCCATGTCCTTTCGGTCCCCATCCACATAGATAGCCCAGTGGCCACTGCTCCGGAGCCATGTGACACATATGTGATGCCAAGCTCCATCGTTGGGGAAGGAGGCCTTGTACGGCAGATGCTTCCCATGGATGATGAGCGCAAGGAGGATGCGTCCCTGCACATCCACTTGGCCTCTTAGCTGGAACTCATTGGTAAAGACAGGTGCAGCGTAGGAGAAGATGGTGGACACCTCATTCCACTCCGGGTCCCACTGAACCCGAACACACACACTGACGGACGACAGAGTGGGAAAGGACATGTTGACCCGAGCAAAGCCCTCACGGGATTCCTTTGGGAAGTTTAGAGCTGAGAACTGTACATCTAAAGGAAAGCAGACGAAGTGGTCAGTGATCGAAGCGTTCAGTATTTCTTTACTTACACATATGTTGGAAGGTCTACTGGTTGCACTCACACTGTTTGGAGAGGGCCACAGCCCTAGAGGTTGCTTTGCTGGGATCCCGGACCCAGATAGGTGAACGGTGTCCAGCCTGCCGAAGCAGCTCCATGACTCCCTCCTGGTCCTCTGCCTGTTCGAGGGCGGCAAGGGAGCTGAAGTGGCCTCTGCAGAATCTGTCGGCCCGGGAGAAGGCCAGAGAGTCATTAGCCAGCTGGAAGGCCCAGTGAGAAGTCAGATGGACCAGCCTGGATTTCCCTGGAGAGTCAGACACAGAACACAATCACAACAAGCAAGGATGAAAAATAGTAACGCATCCATCAATACGCTATTAAATTATTATTTTTAAATGGATAGAGAAGTCAGTACTATAATTGCTGGCCACTCCAAGTGATTAACAGCCTCACCGTGTGACTCCCCCACCCTGTCTGGCCCAGCATGTGTTGGCTCACTCCCACATACCACCTACAGGAGAAAAAGTCGAAGTACTTTTTATTTCAGCAGTTGCTTTGCAGCGTTTGTCTGGAAGCAGCATGCACACGTTGGAGTTGATCTGCCATTTGAATATAGAAAGGCTTCATGTGTGTTTTTGAAAACACAGTCATCGTTATGAATTTTGAAGTTAATGTACTGATTAGCATTTTCCAATAAAACGATGCAATCTTAATACAAATAACAAAATAAACTATTTGCATGGTTGATATATGTTGTAGTATAGAATGGTTATTACCACAAATGAGAAGAGTATGAGTCCAGTCTGCAGGGCTCCAGTCATCTCTAGACCAGTGTAGTTTCCAACTGAAGTAGACCACTGATCTTACCGGAAAAATTATATTTCCGCTTCAATTTAGAAAAAGTCACAACGTGTAGACAAGAACCTGTTAGCGTTTCACTCTTCAACAAGCAGTTTTCCCAAATTCTGGAGTTAATGTCCTGATTCATTGTTGCCCTGTCCCCATTTTTCTTTCAAGCAGCAGAAAGTCTCTTTGAGTAATCTGGGAAGGAAGTCCATGCGTGGTCTGATCAGACCCAGATCTGGTCCAGACTCCTCGACCAGTGCGTCGGCTTGAATATCCAGCATACCCAGCAGAGTTTCTGGTCTCCTGGCTGGGAGAGAGCCAGCAGTCCCAGTGTGTCTGTCCAAGAGACCCCGTCGGTCTCCTGCCTCCCTTCAGACCACAACCCCTCCCTCCCTCCCTCCTTAGTACCCTGAAGCCATCTGCCTTTGTCATGCAAATGTGGTAATTTTTTAAAAGAACCCTACTTACGCAAGCAGTGTCAAGCATTCTGCACAGAGAGTTCATCAAGAGCAGCAGGGAGGCGGACATTTTTACCACATCGCCCTTCTTTATGCCTACTATAGGAATCTCTCTTAATTTGAACATCTGTTTCATTGGTGTACTTCATAGTCAATAAAATATTATTTTTACTCATGTGTTCATTGTACATTGAACCATAAAGGTTGTCTGTTTGGTTTTGTGGTTTTGTCCAACATGCTTGAAAAGCTTTTGTCTGCCTTTTGACATCTGCATTCACAAGACATGCTTTTCATGAGCATTTACAGATGATCAGATTGATGACTACGTAGATGTATAACTATATAACTACAGTTAAACATATTGGTCCCACATCTAGATTTGGACAAAAGAGAAAGAAGCTCAGGTGGTAACACGTGGCTGACTGAAATACACCTGTTGTCAAGCAAATCATTAACTTTCCATCTCTGACGTACATATTGTGACTCTTACATTTAAACCCAGAATGACGTATGTCTTATTAGTGTAAGAAGACATGGTTTGAGTTATTATAGTATAACTCCAACTTATTCTTACTATTTATTCTCACAGGTTTGGTCATCTTTGGTCACTTGACTTCAGTTGCTTTATGATAAACTATTTATATTTTAAGTGGAGATACACTTGAGGAGGAATGTAATGCTAGCGGCTACATGTAGCATACTGTTGGACCAACAATGCAATGTATTGATCACAATGCCTGTGGGTTTGACCATGTTGTTTGATGGGTCTTTTGTGTTTCCTGGCAATTACATTTGTTTTGTTTTCACTGCAGTATTAAGTTACAGTTTGAGCTGTGCCGACTGAATAGTCACATATTTTTCCAGCTAAACATTGTGAACAGATTTAGTAGCAATCTTTGTTGAAAATTCAGGGACAATAGAAATACAGGAATTGGAAAGGGACTTGTGTTTTGAAATAATACTTACGGTAGACCATAGAGTGATGGATTTTGGACATGATCACCTGTTGTTTGAGTTATACTGAACTAAGAAACCTTAACTTTAAACATGTATATTTTATCCATAACTGACTCTCTTTAAGAACATAAATCCCTAATTGCAGAAACCTTTTGGGATCTGTTGTCTACCCATTACTCTTCAGTGCAAACATTGGCCAGCAAACGCTTTGGGTTTTCCCAACGTCTACGAAGGGAAAAGTTGTCGTTGAGTTCGAGGAACCGGCGACAGAAGAGGAGGGCAAGGGGAGAGCGGTGACCAGGACTCTCCGTCTGGAGGAGCCTTTGTTCCTCTGGGTTCTTGTTTTTCACACTGAGAGGATACCTGGGTGGAATACCAATGACTGGCTTTGTCTCGATCCGTTTTGTCTGGATCACTGGATTCTAGCTCTACTTGAGAGTCTGTCTAGACACCCAAGAGGTTCACGTTAAAGGATGATGCAGGTGCGATGACGTGTACTCACTGGTGGTTGTGGAGTTAGACACATTTTATTTGATTAAAATAAATGGAGGTGGACAGAAAAATGGAACAGTAAAAATTGAAAAATGTCTATTTGTACTGTGAAAAGGTAAACTATGGAGAAGTACACAACACCAACACTTTGTTTTGACTAAGCAGCGCCATGCCTCTGTGATATCAATCTAATCAATACGTTCATATCAGCCAAATTACAAAAGAGCATATGTGTTGTAGTATGGCAGCCTCAGAGGGCCGTTATAGGTCAAACAATACATGTGGAGGGGGATAGTATTGCGCAAAAATACTACAAAGCAGTAAAAAAAAAATATTCTGAGAGTTTGAAAATAAATTTGGAATGTAGGTACATGTCTAAAGTAGTGTGCAGATGAATGGACCTGAAATATTCTATATGAGCAGAATTCTAGAAACCCTTTGACACAGTTGTGACAAAAGATCAGAATCTCAAGAAGTCAAGACTCACACGTGTTGGTTGGCTGTTTACTAATCCTGTAAGAGTCTTCTTGTTTACTTCTAGTTCAACATTATATTTTGTGATCGGGAGTTTAGAACTCTTCATCCTCGGCCTCGGAGGACAGGGAAGAGAGAAGTCATGGAAAAGCTACAAAAAGTAGAAATACTCATTATACTATTTATAATATTAGTGTTATATCATTAGATATTTTGTACACAGCATTTATATTGTGTTGCTGGTTGAAGTGGAGTTCATTTGATTTTATGATTCAACATACAAACACATGCTTATACAATTATGAACTGTTGCATTACCCAACAATTTAGAAGTTCAAATCAGCGCCACCTTGAGCAGATGCAACATTTAGATGCTGCTTGCAGTAAAGGCTTCAGTAAGAAGAAAAGTATCATATGAAGTAGCCTACATAATAATATCATAAAGACATATGAATGAAATTAAAATACTGATTCTACCTGAGTATTTTCTATTTTAGATAGTTTAAGTGCATGTTGTTGATAATCCTTCTGAAATGTTGCAGATATGTTGACATACTTCTACTTTTACTGAAGTAAAGGATCTCAGTACTTCTTTTACCAGTGTATATGATAATAACTCAACATATTATGAGATCATCATGTGTGAAAGTCTGGAAACTAACTAGTCTAACTAAGGCTGTCCCATAAATGAAGTAGAGTAGTAGTATAAAATAGTATAAGATGGAAATACTTAAGTAAAGAACCCCACAATGACTTGAATGCAGTACATTACTGAACCTGGATTGTTCTCATTTATAGAAAGTAAAAGCAGCACATTGAGATGTCTCTGTCAGTACCAGGGAGAGAGAGACCTGTGCTGACGAAGACCCAACACAGACGAGGAAGAGGGTCTCCGAGTCTGGTTCTGGAAGCACGGCAGGTACCTCTGAGACTGAACCCTTGGAGGAGGATGTCAAGGTGAAGGGGAGAAAAAGAGAAGTCAATGAAACTGGAGATGGACATAAGAATTTGAGGGTCTCTGAACTGGACCGGAGACACGAGGACGCCACCTCCTCCTCCTCAGTGGAGGTTGCAACACCCAGGAGGAAGAGAGACTGACACACATCCACCTCAGAGGAAACCAGCAGACAGCAGCTCCAGGCGAAATACAGGTTGGTCCACGCTGCTTACAGGAGAGAAGATCATTCCCAGGACAATGTCATCTGTCAAGGTGCTACTCTAGGAGGAGGATCCATCAAAACCCATCTCAAGGTGGAGAACATCCTGAAAGCCTCAGCTGCTTCACGAAGAAGACCTCATCAGACAGGATCTCCTATGGTACCTCAGCTTGTTTCTGCTGCCCACAAAACCAGCCATCACAGGTGCAACTATAACATTGATTGAATAGACACCTATCTGAATGACAATAAGACAATACGTTAACAGACAGATTCCTAAAAGAAAGAACCCCTGGCTGTGGAGTAGCACATGTCTTGTAAAGCTGAACACAGGGAGCTGTAATGGGTGGACTGGAACCCAGTGAGCTGTGTCATAAACACAGGCAGCCAACAGCAACGCAGAGCAAGAGATGCTGAGGCATTTCCCTGTGCATCCCAGAGCAACACGTTCACGTAACATGTTGCAACGGCCTTGACCTACTTTAATATTTTCTTGTGAAAAGAAAAGGTCTAAGTCTGCCCAATGTGTCCTTGGTCTGCTTACACAAATATGCGTAGATGCATTATTGTCTACACTCTTATCATATGTGCAGACATAACAGCAATATATCTGGAGGCTGGAGAGAAAGTAAGACTTTGTGTGTGTGTTTATGCATACAGAGTGTTTCTTTACACAATCTCATGATTGCACTCTGAGCTCGGCGTGCAAACTCTCTTTTACTGGCTCCGAGTCAACACGACGCTCTGCACACTTCAGCTCAGTCCACGAGCGTTCAGGGGAGTTCACGTCAAACGCTCTCCTGTTTTGGGGACGCTCACAGTCTGTAAAGCTAACATAAATCCCACATCTTTTACTGGTGTGTTTTGGCCACATCGAAGAGTTTTAATCCTGAAGGAGGCTCCTGTAATAAATAGCGCTCTGATTTCAGTCTTGGTTTTAGCCTGAAGTCAACAAACGCCTTTGGTCGGAGCGCTCTTCATCAACAGACTTGGCCACCGTGAGCACAAGCTCACAAAGAGGATGGGCTCGTTGACCTCCTCCCTTCGCATGCTCTTTCCTCCACCGTAACTTCGCTGCTACTGCCACCCAGTGTATTTCCATGACAACCTGGGGATTGTAAGAGCGGTATGGAAACGTCAAACACCCGGTGGGCTCGCATCGTCGCACACAAAGGGCCAGTGACCTACATGTGGAGGCGGCTGAAGGCTTTTCCCAGAAGAACAGGCAGCAGCATTAGTGGACGGGACAGGAACACCGTGACCCCCCTTTCCTTTTTGTCTCCAGCTCTTCGGAGGCAGAACGGACTTGAAAAAAGTTGACTAGCATGTAAACTGGTTTCATTGGGGATACACTAATCCTGATCTCACGGCGCAGAACATGATCTGAAATCATATAGAAAAGAAAAGAGATTTTTTTTAAAAATACTTTAGGGAGTGAGTTTAATTGTTTAAATGGAGTCAGTTAATTAACAAGCATTCCAACTCACATCTTCACGTAGAAAACAACCCAAAACATGTCTTCCCCAGGAGACCGTGGGCCGTTCCTCGCATGCAACAAGAAGTCAACGTTGATGTATTTGTCACGTAACCTACGTACACATAACGCTACTTTAACGCTACTTTAACGCTACTTTACTTTAGTTACTTTAACACAAACAATAATCTTTTCCATAACCTAACCAGGTAGTTGTGTTGCCTGAACCTAACTAAGTTTCCTGGATAGAAGCAAGTTTATTTTGAAAAGACTGTTCACGTGTTGCTGGACCTTTGTAGGAAAACTGAGCAGTAACCTTTTCGTAAGATATCCTACAAACCGTGGCATGAGGATACGGTGTGTCTGTAAATCTGAGGGCAGAAAATGAAGGCAGAACGCTGCCTTGTAAACAAACATTCCTAGCTGGTCACCAATCGGGGGGCATGTTTGTCTGGCCTAATCTGGCAACAGCAGATCTTCTTTATGGCCGACCCTCGGCCATCAATCAGGCCCCTACTGAAGACCTGGCCGACAGCAGCAGGGGTCCCGCGGTCGCTAGGGAGACCGCCTTTTAAAGCCGTCATATAACCGATATAGGAAACAAAGAGAAAGGGAAAGGCAGAGGGGGGAGGGAGGGACGGGCCGGTCCAGTGTTAGTTGTGTACCCTTTGGACAGAATCCCGCTTCAGCTTGAGAGCTGAGCTGAGTCAACACTTGAGTTCATGCAGCAACACGAGGTTCACACCGACGCGTTTATTTAAAGTTCCAATATCGTTACTGCTATCCCCCTCTGATAGGATGTGATATAGGACAGTTTTGATTGATTTGCATCTTTGTAAAATTCCTGTTATTAATATTATTTTGACTTTCAGTAGACAATTTATCCAAAGGGAGGGATACACTATTGTTGTTTTACTGTGAAGGTGTGAATCATGTTCAGTGTATAAATATCAGCATCAGTACCAGTGTAATACATTGCCATTGATTGGACCTTGATATGTTCTATTTAATCTGAGTTTAAATTACATTGAACATTAAGCTACCAGCATGCACATGCTGGTAGCTCCCATGTTCATCACTAATGGCAAACGACAGAATACATTGATCTACATCTGAAAAGAAAGCGTGGGGATCGGATTAAGGACGGCTGACTTTGAGACGATCGTGACCCACGACCCACCCACCAACCAGCCAGACCCGTTGGACCCAACGCCACCAAACGGCCCCAAAGAGGCGGGATGGAAGCTAAACTAGGAGCTGAGGCTACTCCACTACCCAGCATGCTGCTGGATGTCTGATGTTCAGTCGCAGGAAAATTGGATGGATGAAAGCAGTGGGAGGTCGGTGACTGCTGAGCCCACGTGTCCACAGAGACCTGGATCCATCTTGTATCCTGGATCAAGCTGCACTCTACGGGCCACCAGCAGGACAAAGAGCAGAACTCTGGTGGACTCTGGAAACACCACCATGCTTGGAGCTCAAACACAGTCAGAGTTGATTTTTTCATGTGAAGATGTTGGCCATAATATCTGCCCAGAGATTAGTTTTTGTTGTTTCTGTTTACATTCCTTATGATCCAAATTAAAAATGTGCACAACAGGAATGTACTACTGTTCTGTTCTTCTTCTGTTTGTCATACATGTGTTGTGTAGTGTCTGGACTACAAATGAATTGCGTTGTGCAAACATGTTGCATACTGATAATAAATGATCCTTGAATCCTTGAATACTGTGCATCTTGGGATCCGTGTTGGATTTATTTGTAACGTAAAATATTTGGCAGTCACATTACAGTTAATCCCAGTAATGCTCTGATACTTTGATGTTTTGGGGGTTTTCTCATTCACTGTCTAACCAGGAAGTAAATGGGACAGTTCAGTTGAATAAACATTTCACAATAGAGAGACTGGACCTGGACATGTTAGCTTTGCCCAGGGCTACAGATACGTAGCTAGTTTCTGAAAATACACTCAACTCCACAGTCATCTTATTTCCATGGTGTGTCTTCTTAGCTAACTAGCCAATCATAAGCCTGGACTCAGAGAAGTGGTTATCTGACTGGAGGGATATTTTGAAAACTTGTCTTATTCCAGTATTTCTCAAACTGCGCCTCTGGTGGGGCGCAGTGGTATTACAGGTGGGGCGCAAGGGTAAATGCAGAACTTTATTGCGAACATATAAGTACAAAGTACACAGACATAAAATGAAGTAATTCATAAATACATGGCGAAATGCCTGTACTTTCGTGTAAATGTATACATTACTGTTAATTACTTTTTAAATGGAAAGGCAGTAATTAGCAATTTCTCAAGTAACTTACCCAACACTGGATTTGTTAAGGAGCTTTGTGAATAGTAATGGTAAATGGACCTGTACTTGTATAGCACTTTTCTAGACTTCCGGCCACTCAAAGCTGCTTTTCACACTACTTGTCATCATTCACCCATTCACACACCGTAGGAACAGCTACGAGAGCACTTTGGGGGTTTAAACTCTTGCCCTAGAACACATCGACATGGGCTAGCGGAGCCGGGGATCGAACTGCCCATCCTCCCAATTATGTAAACTTATTATTAGTTACTATAACACATAACATTTTATACATTTAATTAAGTACTTGTACATTATTACCAAATTATTTGTAAAACATCTATACATATTACCATATATTTGTGAATGGTCAATAGTTGTCTTGTTGTTTTAGAACCATATTTGGATGGCTATTAAGAGTGGATGGGATCAAAGATAACATTTAATGCAACAACTCTTACAGGAACATACATATTCTCAGCAACATGATAATCTGGCCATTAGGCTTGAATACACCTGGTCGTGAATCAAAGTGTTGGACAGACAGACAAATGACTGACGAACACATTTCTTAGCCAGGGAAAAACATCTTTCCTCAAATACTATAAAAACATCTGAGCATATATTAAGCTTAGCTTTAACAGCTTATACAGGGTTGCAGGGCATCCTTCAAACTGAACACTGGTTTGAATGGTTACTCAGTCCAGATGGACAGGTGGTACCTTCATGGTAGCTCCTCCCATCAGTGTGTGAATGTTAGTTAGTCCTGATGGACAGGTGGTACCTTCATGGTAGCTCCTCCCATCAGTGTGTGAATGTTAGTTAGTCCAGATGGACGATGGTACCTTCATGGTAGCTCCTCCCATCAGTGTGAATGTTAGTTAGTCCTGATGGACAGGTGGTACCTTCATGGTAGCTCCTCCCATCAGTGTGAATGTTAGTTAGTCCTGATGGACAGGTGGTACCTTCATGGTAGCTCCTCCATCAGTGTGAATGTTAGTTAGTCCTGATGGACAGGTGGTACCTTCATGGTAGCTCCTCCCATCAGTGTGAATGTTAGTTAGTCCTGATGGACAGGTGGTACCTTCATGGTAGCTCCTCCATCAGTGTGAATGTTAGTTAGTCCAGATGGACAGGTGGTACCTTCATGGTAGCTCCTCCCATCAGTGTGAATGTTAGTTAGTCCTGATGGACAGGTGGTACCTTCATGGTAGCTCCTCCCATCAGTGTGAATGTTAGTTAGTCCTGATGGACAGGCGGTACCTTCATGGTAGCTCCTCCCATCAGTGTGAATGTTAGTTAGTCCTGATGGACAGGTCGTACCTTCATGGTAGCTCCTCCCATCAGTGTGAATGTTAGTTAGTCCTGATGGACAGGTGGTACCTTCATGGTAGCTCCTCCCATCAGTGTGAATGTTAGTTAGTCCTGATGGACAGGTGGTACCTTCATGGTAGCTCCTCCCATCAGTGTGTGAATGTTAGTTAGTCCTGATGGACAGGTGGTACCTTCATGGTAGCTCCTCCCATCAGTGTATGAATGGGTGAATGATGTCATGTAGTGTTAAAGAGCTTTGATGGTCAAAGACTAGACAAGTACAAATACCATTCCATTTACCATTCTCCATGAGAGAACACATTGTCATCTTCTGTAAATTATCCTCTTCATTATCACTGCAGGTAAAACTATCAAAGGGGTTTCATGGTCTCAGCTTAAATATGGGACAATAGAAGCTTGGAGAGATTCACTCGTCTGCCAATTTTGTTCGTGACCTTTCTGTTTGTAGGAGATGAGCTTTATGTGGTGTGTATATCTTATGAGTCAATGTTAGTCACTTTTACAGTGAATCCTCAAAGGACATGGCTGGGAAGAGCAAATCCCATGAAGAGAGTAACCTGGAGATGAAAAGCAGCAGCTGTAAAGGGAATATGGGAGAATGTAAACCATGAACCCATGAGACCACAGAGAGTCAATGCTATGGGGAATTTTGCAATCACTGACACATATATGAGGTACGTATTCTTAATATTTCCTTATCTAAATTATTATTTTTAGAGATAGATATGTTTAGATTCTCCAGGGATTGTTTGTGTGACCTTGATATTTTACTCTGCTCTAGTTGAAGGTCTATAATTGAGTGTATGCTGTTGTGACCCATTGACATCAACGGCATCTGTTTGAATGCGGTTACAACATTACCGTGACACGAAACACCAATCTGTTTGAGAATGTTGATGGTTTTGTTGAACGAGATGATATTAGTTACGGTCAACGTAATTCACTGCTCGGTGAAATGCGGTCGACACAAAGATGTGATTGGAAAGCATTCCATGTTTAAAATATCATAGATATGGATGCATAGACTGTATGCTGCCAACATGACACTCCCAGGACATCGTAAGGAGAGCAGTGTATTCTGTTTGTAGATGTATGTAAGATATGTTTACTGCTGGAACACACATGTGCAGGCACTTTGGCTCAGACGGCTTCTCCTACTTTGAAAGTAGCTCTGGTCTCTATGTGAACGAACGTAAAGGCATGTGTGTGGGTGGGTTTTTGGGTTTGGTGTGTTTTGATTCTTTATTTATATTTTTAATATTATTTGTATTTCCTCTTTTTTTTTTACCTTACTTTGTTTGTTTGCTTTACTTTTCTGTTATTTCCTTCCATACTATTGTACACTGATCAACACATACACACACAACAAAATGAAAATACTTGTTCTCTGATCCCTGTATGTCATATTGTGTGTGTATATATATATATATATATATATATATATATATATAAAAGAAAAAGAAAGAAAGTAGCACTGGTGTGGATACTCGGCACCGGACTCGTGGATGTTTATTTTATACAAAATGACAAATCAAATATGATATCTTCTATTTTGCCACAACTAAAGTGGACTAATGATCTGATAACGGTAAGTTTGGTCCATTTTCCAGATCTGGTGTCGTGGAGAGACACACAGGAGCTGCGTCTCTGTGGTGACTTCACCCTGCCACCATGTGGCACGATCCGGCACAGCTTTGCCACGAGACACAATCGTCCACAATATTGCTTCATTTCTCTCTGGTCAGAAAAGCATAACTCATTTCAAAACACACACTGTGTCTTCCACTTTTGATGCGTTGTGAGGTCATTCAAATAATTGCATATGTCTTTTTATGGGGTGAGAATATTTTTTCCCTATTCATTTTTTTAATATTATCATTAATTTACCTAATTAATTATGTCAATAATGAGTTCTTAAACCGCATTTTTCAACTTTTACAGGTACAATGGTGAACTACAATCATAGTTTGTCCAATATAACTAAACATATTAAATTGAATTATGAAGATAAAGTAAATATCATAGTCATAGATTACAAAAAGTAAACAAAAGTAAGACAGTGTGAACAGTAAGAGTATTTATCATTAATGGGGACAGGCAGGACAGACGTCTGTGTACTTCTACATATGTATACTAATAAAAGCACACATTTATTACGTCGATTGACTCCATTATTTCACTTTACAGCAACCTTTAGTTTCAACATACGGCCTCGGCTTTTACTCATGATTTATTTCTTCATGCTTTTAATCTGTTCGAGTGAAGCTTTCCATTTGTCTGACATTTTATCTCCAGTTTCTTGAAATTACTGTGAAAGAATTGTTCTCAAAATTCTAATAATATTTTTTTTAATAATAATCTTAGACGTTTCCATTATCAATAAGATCAATAAAAAACAACCTGAATCGTTTTTTTATTTGAAAAAGAGACATTATTCAGTATGAGGTTTATTTTGTCTTCCAACTCAATAAATAGGTTGTATTTTGTTCCTTTCTTTGTTCTCAAGGTTTATAGATCAAATAAAAAAAAAACTGGGTGTTCTTAAAAAAAAAAAAAAACAGCTATTGAATGTACGTCCATTCTTTTCTTCTTTTCATTAACTTCCATACGGCCCCAGATGATTTGTCAGGAGATGTAAACGCAGGGATTTAACTCTTCACCACGGCCGGCTCACCAGCTGTGACATCACGCATTCCTGCTGGTTTGTCCACGCTAAACTGAATGCAGACAAAAAACTAAGAAAAGAACCTTCTACGTCAAACTCTGCAGTAAAAGAAAGACTTTGTGAGTCTAAATAAGGAATCACCTCATGAAGGAGGAAGTATAAAGACAGCAGAAGCCCTGAAGCATGGACAGAAGGGTCAACCAACACAGACCTCGTCCAATCAACAATCATCTGAAATTAAATTCTGCTCAATACTTCATCACTTTAATAATCACTTTAATAATATGTTCTAATACAGTGATATGTATTACCAAGTGCGATTTCAGTTTTCATATAGTTTATCTGTGTATAAATACTGCAGTGAACTGTATTTATTCATTCATGTTTGGGCAGAGACAGTTTTCCGATTGCAGAATCAGATGACCTCCAGGGTCAGAGGTCACTGGAAATACAGATCATTATTCATCTATATCACAATACAGGCCAGGTTCACACAATGAAACTCAAATAAATGAATGAAATGTGTTCTCCTGTCAAACCTCTGTTTTAAATTGAAATCCAGGGTGGGTGAACAAAACTACTGTATTGATCACATTTGTATTATCCACATGTACACATGTACAAAGGTTGATTTTGGGTTTATTCAAGAACATGCTGGTTTTATAAATGGACATATTTTTTGACGTACGTACATTTCCTCATTACGTAAACATTTAGTGTTTAGCACATTTTTTATAAATGAGAATATAGTTAATTAATGCAAAATCCAATCAACACCACTGTCTGCATATCCCTTGATGTACTTCTTATCTAAGATATCTTAATTGATATCAACCACCAAGGCCTTATTCACAATTCATTCACATTTTTATCAGTTGTTTACCTTTCTTTATGACATACTGACACAATTGAACAATCTTTTAATCGTGGGTCATTTTGAGTATTCATGTTAATGACAAATTCAAGCAATTCAGTGAAATGTTCTTTGACCTTATTGATTCTCATTACTTCTTTACTGGTCAGGGTACAACTATATAAGCCACTCTGAAACCTACACTATCTACTATTGATCATTCTGACAAACCTGAATCTGCTGGAAGCACATTGGAGATGCTTAACTGACAACTTCAGTCTTATTTATTTTCAAAACGTATAAATCACCTCACATCCAATAACTCGTACCATTCATCCAGAAACCACTCTGACAAAAGTGTTAAAAGACTTCCTACTCATCTGGAACTCTGACTCAGTTTATGTATCGGTGATCTCCACCTCAGCAGGTCATACTTCTGTTTTACACAATAACTGTTGACCATAAGAAGGTCAGTTATGGTGTGCCACAGGGAACTGTGCTCGGCCCCATCCTTTTCTCATTAATCAATAATGACAAACTATGATACACAACTTTACCTCTCCATTAAGCCTGATGCCCGTCTTCATTTGGTGAAACTGGAAGAACTCATAGCAGAAATCAAACAGTGGATGTCATCAAACTTCCTTCTTTTAAATGCTGGAAAAACTAAAAGGCTAATTATTGATCCAAAGATCAGAAATATTTTTTTTTCATAAAGCCCTTGCACTATACATCTTGGGGTCCTATTTGATGAGTTTCTCCTTTGAAAAGCACATCAACAATATTAATGAGACTGCAGATTTTCATTGCTGAGATTCGTCCTATTTTATCAATTTTCCTGAAACACTTGTTCATCATTTGTCTCATATTGATTACTGCGATGTATAAACTATAACTTGGATATTAACCCAAAGTAGAAACTGTGACCATGTTGTTGTTTCATCACATCGGCTCCCTCTACATCCTGGATCAGATTTCAAGGTCTTACTTTTAACTCCATCCTACTTCTCACCTCTAGTCACTCGTCATATTTACTCTCTACTCCTTAAAATGTTGACTATTAAATAAATCCTGACTATTCAAAACAGTCATAAAACATCAGTAGTCTTACTTTTTGGAATTGTCTCCCTTCCAGATTTTGAGACGCTACCTCAGTCAACCCATTCAAACTCATCTTCTGGCATTAGCCTTCAATCTTTAGTCGGCCCTAAAATACTACATTTAAGTTATCCACATAACAATGTATGAATTTGTATGTTTTGCTAATGCTGTTCCTGCTTGTATTGTATCTATTGTGTGTCTGTTTGTAATGCTTTGTATTTACTTAATCTCACTTTACATTTGTGTGTTTAGCTTATGTTTCTCATTGCTGGTTTTATTATATGTGCAATCCTTTGAGGCATGCTTTGTGTCAATGTCTAAATTAATTTACAAATGTCCCCTGCAAGTCTCTCTTCCACCGCTAGATGGTGCTCCAGTGTAGGACTTGGCGGTGTTCTCAGCATGTATACATCCTCTGTGAGTGCATGTGTGCCCAGGAGAAGCTGTCAAAACATTCATCCCAGTTGTCCCTGCAAATCTCTGCTGATCAGAGAGCAGACAGATTGCCTGGTGCCGTTTTACCTGCAGTCACCTGCGGCCCGCCTCCGTGGAGATGACGGAGATGGAGGCAATTACAGGAGCAAGCAACGGGAAACAGATGTGCAATTATGAGAACAGAGGTTTGCACTTAGCCCCGCTCATTGCCCCAGCGTCGTTGCAACAATCCACAATGCAATCCACGGCAGCCAAATCCACAAACAGCTAATTAAGTCCTCATCACACTGAGAGAGACGCTGATCCTCACAAACAGAGTCAGAGTCGAATCCTCTGCTCGTCACAAGGTGCTTTACAGCGGTCACCCCTCAGTTCTGATGGACTTTCATGGGCCCAACTGAATCCAAAGCAGGACGGAGATCCATCATCCATTCATCCATCATCCGTGCATCCATCCATCCATGCATCCATCCATCATCCATCCATCCATCCATCCTACCATCCATCCATCATCCATCCATCATCCATCCATCCATCCATCCATCCATCCATCCATCCATCCATCATCCGTCCATCCATTCATCCATCCATCATCCATCCATCTCTTCTGTCGTATCATCCGTCCATCCATCCATCCATCCAATCGATCAATCCATCCATCCATCATCCATCCATCCATCCATCCATCATCCATCCATCTCTTCTGTTGTATCATCCGTCCATCCATCCATCCAAGCATCCAATCGATCAAACCCAATAAATCAATAAAACCCTGCACCTATCCTCCACTATGACCCTCAGCTTTTCCAGTTTTCTTTCCTTTCTTTCTTTGTTACTAAAAATGTCCTGTTTGTTTGTTTTGTTTGCTTTGTCTTTTCATTTTTGTTCTGTTCCGTTTGTCATTGTCTCTTGTCCATAATGTAAAGCGTCTTTGTGTATCTAGAAAAGCGCTATATAAATTGAAATTATTATTATTAATCCATCCATCCAGCCATCCATCATCCATCCATCATCATCCATCCATCTCTTCTGTTGTATCGTCCGTCCGTCCATCTATCCATCCATCCATCATCCATCATCCATCCATCCATCATCCGTCCGTCCATCCATCCATCCATCCATCTCTTCTGTTGTATCATCTGTCCATCCATCCAATCGATCAATCCATCCATCCATCCATCCATCCATCCATCCATCATCCATCCATCCATCAGCCATCCATCTCTTCTGTTGTATCATCCGTCCGTCCATCCATCATCCATCCATCATCCATCCATCCATCCATCCATCATCCGTCCGTCCGTCCATCCATCCATCATCCATCCATCCATCCATCATCCATCCATCTCCATCCATCTCTTCTGTCATACATGATGAAAAGACACTGGACAGAAAGCAGACTGTGTGTTGGATTCCCTAAATAGTCTCCACTGAACTGCATCCATCCATCATCCATCATCCATCCATCTATTCTGTCATACATGAAAGACTCTGGACAGAAAGCAGACTATACCCACCTTATTGCCAGACCAGAACATTGATATTAGGTCATTCTTAAAATCTCTAAATGTTTTTAGAAATAATTTATTTCAATGATATTTACATAAAAAGAGTTTATTGTTGGTCTCTGACTGGACACCATCTCACGAAGGTTGGATTCCCTGCGTGTTCCCTCTTTACAGCCTTCATTTCCATCTCCCTCATAAAGGGTGCACTGCTGGACCTGAGTGTTGGCATTGGTCGCATATGGTTGTAAATAGTGGACTAGTCCAGTATGATGATAATTGATACCGCGCTGCCTGGGCAGGTCAGTCGGACGCAGGTCTAAAACAAACTGCACATGTTTTATCCCCACGGGAGCGCTCATGGATTGATCAACTGTCAGGGCCTTCACCTCCAAAATGTCACTCAAAGAGACACCTATAAACAGTAAGAGACAAATAATGACCACAAAGAAACATAAAATGACTACAACGAGACACACAAAGACTATAAAGAGACTCACAAAGACTTGGAACAGGGGCAAAAAACACAGAGAACCAAATTAACTGCAAAGAGACACACAATGAGACACAAAGCATCTGCAAAAGGACACACAATGACCACAAAGAGACACCAAAAGGCTGAACACCAATGTGTGTAGAGGTGGTGGGCCTTTTGCATGACTGAGCCCAGGGGCCCATTGTCTCATAACCCGATCATGGTAGTTTTATCCACTGGTGTGCTGTACTCTCCATTAATTACTATGAAACACCAGCATGATTGCCCTGTTTACGTTGCTTTGGAGATTTACTTCAGAGATCGTGAGCTCGGTCTTCACTGCAGGTTAAAGGCTACGTCACACCAGAGCCGTCCAATTAAAATGCAACAGGTTCCAGTTGGAGAGAAAAGGTCCAGAACACCACAATAATAACTCTAGAGCTATGATTTAATCCTGTAGTGAAGGAGCCAACAGTTATATTAACGTCTGTCATTTCAAATATAGAAAGTTCAATTGAATAATATCTCAACAATATTAATTGTCAGATTTTCAGATTGAACTGTATGAATTATCAATAATAGACTCTAATAATAAATACATGTTCTCTCATTGTAAGTAAAATAAGGACTGGATAAAACAAATTAAATAGATAACAGAGAGTAAACAATTAAAAAAGTGCATTAAAATAAAGTGCCATATTATTCTCATCTTCTAAAAAGATACATTTGTGTGCAGGAACTTCTTCTGTGGTTATTAAACTACTTGTTTCAGCTCTAACCTCTCTGTTTACATCACTGATGGACAGGTGAAGATGTTCCGTCATATTGGACTATATTCTATACCCTGACCTCTTGGTTCTATGCTCTGATCTCAGGGTTCTATGCTCTGATCTCAGGGTTCCATACTCTGATCTCAAGGTTCTCTGACCTCTTGGTTCTATGCTCTGACCTCAGGGTTCTCTGATCTCAGGGTTCTATGCTCTGATCTCAGGGTTCTATACTCTGATCTCAAGGTTCTCTGACCTCTTGGTTCTATGCTCTGACCTCAGGGTTCTCTGATCTCAGGGTTCTATGCTCTGATCTCAGGGTTCTATGCTCTGATCTCAAGGTTCTCTGACCTCTTGGTTCTATGCTCTGACCTCAGGGTTCTCTGATCTCAGGGTTCTCTGCTCTAATCTCAGGGTTCTATGCTCTGATCTCAGGGTTGTATACTCTGATCTCAGGGTTCTCTGACCTCTTGGTTCTATGCTCTAACCAGGCTCTGGTCTCGCTGCCCACATTCCTCTTTTTGGAGAACGTCATGTGAAATATCTTCTCTGATATTCTCTCAGACTGTTGGATCTCTACTTATCAGAATACTCACATTTGATTGGCCGAGCAGCGTCACGTGAGATGATTTACAACACATGTGATTGGTCGTGGTGTTTCCTGGACCACAGCCAGCATATGGTTTGGTCAACAGTATCTCCGAGGCTGGGGGGATAACTTGTGATGACATGGTGAATGTGTTTTGGTAAGGAGTGCAGGACCAGCTCTGGCCACGCCCTTTGGACCGTTGACAGCAGCGTTGGAAGGAAGTGCTCCTTAAATAAAGATTTACCTATTTGATCATCAAGTTAATTTAGCGGCTACTAATGCCAGAGGTGGAGTGGCTACAATAAACAAACCACGGTGTACTAAATGTGTGCTGATTTGAGTTTCTCTCCATTTGGACAAAGGACTAAAGACACGTTCAAGTGTCACGTCCATGCACTGGAATTATATATAAGCATTTAAACACACCAGCAACCTGAGGAATGACACGGCTTTGAAATACTTTGGAAATGTCAACTTTGAAGGAGGCAGCCCGAGTAATGGGACACCTGTGTCTTAATATCTGAGATTATTATCACATAACAGGGTTTCTTCAACTCACTGCCAGCCAGGATGGCCTCTATATCAAGTAAAACAGGAATGGATTGATGACTGACTCAGGGTTCAGTGTCCTTCAAATGGCCGAGGTTGAGTGTCAGGCCACCGTTCTAAAGTGTTCAACCTTTTCTAGATGGTGACCAACGCTGCTGTCAGACCTCCTCTTGCTCATCTCACTGCCTCCTGATCTCCTTCCAAGGAACCTTGCCGTCTCAATGACAGTAATTCCACAAATGGGTACCGCGGTGCCGGCTGTCATGCCGTTACTCAACAAAGGCATTCGTGGCGTCGCTCTCACTGAACACTGAGCCAGTAAATTGTTGTGTGAGGATGAAGAAGAGCTATGGAGAGAGATGCTAACAGTCTACTCTCACACCTTTGCTTCTGGGAAAATATGATATTGCTGGATTGTCCATCCTTCCATTACGATGTCAGAGAGGAGTTATAGCAGAACACACGCTCTGTGGCAAAGAACCGTCTACGATACTGTTGATGTTCAGCCAGATCATCTTCACACATTCATTGTTTAGCTTTTTTTTAAAGCTTAAATGCATTTACCAGAAGTAAAAAGCTAACATTAGGCTCCAAACCAACTAGACTTCACATCACCACTAAGCTCATGTGTTCCTGAGCTTAGTGGTGTTCTGTGATGACGTTCTAGTAAATGATATTCTGTGATGACGTTCTAGTGATGATGTTCTAGTGGTGACGTTCTAGTGATGACGTTCTAGTAAATGACAGTCTGTGATGACGTTCTAGTGATGACGTTCTAGTGGTGACGTTCTAGTGGTGACGTTCTAGTGGTGACGTTCTAGTGATGACGTTCTGTGATGACGTTCTAGTGGTGACGTTCTAGTGGTGACGTTCTAGTGACGACGTTCTGTGGTGACGTTCTAGTGATAACGTTCTAGTGATGACGTTCTAGTGAGGACGTTCTGTGATGACGTTCTGGTGATGACGTTCTAGTGATGACGTTCTAGTGATGACGTTCTGTGATGACGTTCTAGTGATGACGTTCTAGTGGTGACGTTCTGTGGTGACGTTCTGTGGTGACGTTCTAGTGATGACGTTCTGTGATGACGTTCTAGTGATGTCGTTCTGTGATGACGTTTAGTCTCATTTTGCCACTCGTCGTAGAACAAAACGTTTAAATCTCTTAAGCTTGTGTTAACTACACACTTTATCTCAGGCATCTAAACAAAAGCACATTGAGAAATGCCGAGTCATTCCCGGTTCTGAGGCTCGTCCCAGCAGTGCGCTGGTAGCATCCTGTGTTACCTTGACTCTTTTCCTGCATGCCTCCATTGGGAGAATACAGCATGCGTTGTATGACAGTTTGTAAACAAACAAACTTAAGCGGTGTATCAACAGCAAATAAAGTTTTGCTGTTGATACACCGCTTCAGGATTTACTGTTTTGTGACTCTCCGCTCCGCGTGGAGGCAGTGAGCATCAGAGGTACCGTACACGGTCACGTTCAGGGTCAGATCACGAGGTACATGCCGTGTTGAGCTCATGTCAGTGACTGTGTTCCACTGCAATGAAACACACAGCCAACTCTTCTGCATAAGGCAGCATTTTAAGACTTCACACCATCGCTGTGACCGCTGGTCGTGTCGGCTGTTTATGTGCTGACACACCTGCACCTTCCCTCTCCTTCTGACTTATGCATGCCCCCGCTGACTGATAAAAACATGGAGGCCGTGCGGCATGAAGTGTGCCTCTGCTGATGAGGGAGAGATTGAAGGACCCACATGCGTTTCCTGTGTCTCTCCAGGCTTCTGAGGAGATCTGCTGCTTACTCAGGAGTGAAAGCCTCAAATTAAAGTGTTTGTGCTGACAAAGGACAAATGGGATTTTTCGTTTCGCGCAAACGGTGCAGGATTGTGTTGGCTTGCTCAAAGTGTCAGGGAAAAATTGTCTCCTGGTCGACACCTCTAATGAAACATGCGCATGAAATTAAGGCCTGCCGATGTTTAGGTTGTACACGTATAAAGAGGCTGGCGGAAGAGGAGGAGGAGGGAAAAGAGAGAGATAAGATACAAGAAGAGAGCGAACAGAGAAGAGATGCCTCTTCTCTCTTGTGTATAGATGTGTCTTTTGTACCCTTGAAGAAGGAGTAAATTGAATATTCATGAGTGAGCATGAATAAGTGCTCTGTCAGCCAGTAGTGTCACTGATAGATGAGGGGTGGACCTACATGGAGCTCCAATGGCCAGCGATGGTCCTCCATGGAGCCTCGGAGGCGGGGATAACAGGTACAGAGAAGGGTTGGCCTGGAAAGAGACCGGGAGGGGTTAACTTCAACCATGCCTTTACTGAGCGCTACCTCGAGGTGGTGACTTGACAGTTTCAATCTCTACTGACTGGGAAGCTGGACTGAACATCAGTGGAGAGCCAAAATCAGATGGAGAGATTCTTTTCCTTTTTCACACGGCTGGACACAAGTCTGGGGGTCTCTCCTCTGATCCTTGTTTCCCAGGCAGTGAGTCCACGGTCCAGAAACCCACTCTAATTTCTCACAGTTGCTTCTCAATCCCCAGTGTCTTCCTCCTCCTCCTCTTCCCTCAAGAGAAGGAGGCTAACACACACACACACACACACACACACACACACACACACACACACAGCCATCATTTCACCGCTGATATTTTGATATGATAATTTTATTCATGAAGCCACTCCTCGGCCGCTGTGCAGCTCGTCTGTACGAGTGTAAATGAGGAGTGTTCCAAATGTAAAATGTTCTGTAAAATGTTCTGCTGAGGGGGATCAACGAGGCTCTGCGGCCAAAACAAGGCAACACAACGTGGTTCTGTTCCAGTACACAGACGGGCCGGGTCCACACCAACTCCAGTTACATGCCTGGCTCCACCAACACACACCAGATGGCCCCATCCTCAGGCAGAGGGAGGGAGAGAGAGAGGGAGAGAGAGAGGAACACAAAGAGAGAATGAAAGCACTGGTGCTTGACATGCATAAGTCCCAGAGGTGCCCGGCTCAGTCAAAGTTCTCTCCAGCTCGGCTCGGCTGTTGCTAGAGCTCATCTCATGTGGAGACTAACGAAGACGCAGACGCAGTTACATCTCATTACTCCTGAAAAGAACTCTTTTAATCCTGTATGGATTAAACCAAATAAAATTAACCTTTGAAATTATTTTGGTAAATTTCATCAAAGAAGTTATCGTGGCAGAATACTTAGATCCTTAATGCAGAATGTCTCTGCAAAGGGTTGAACATCAATTCACCTCCATACTTATGAGAAACAGAACAAATACAAAAGCGATATATAAATCCAAATTGCAGCAGTTGAGGCTGAGAGATCTTTCATTGAACCGTCCTGCCTTGTAAATATCACATCCTTCACACTCTGTAAAGCAGGCTTTATATAAAACATGTATGAAAGATGACGTAACCTTGATGACACCATCAAGGTTATTTAATGAGACTTTAGAATGCTCCTTCACAATCACAGAAGTCATTATTAAACTGTTTTCATTGGCTTAGTACTCCCCATGACAAGTAAATGGACATTTTAAATTAATGGAGTGACCCTTTAACATCAATAAATAACAGCGTCTTTAAAACATTTGTATAAATACCATGAAAATTCAACAACAATCTTTACTTGTTGTGCCATGAGTCTGGAGCAGTAGAAACCCTTTTGAATAAACTCAAAGACAGACTTGGGACGGGGGTAACATAGTTTATGGTCGAGTTGGTTTTAACTCAGAGAAACAGAAGCACTGACAAGAGGCTTCCAATCATCTCAGGTATGGTCTCATCTGTTAAGAGCAGCAGAACACCATTTCTCCAGTAAGACAGGACACTACAGTTCAATAAATATAGTAGTAAATTATAATAAATAGATCATAATTTGCCGAAAAGTATCGGCTATCGTTTAGCTTTTTATTGGTTTACAATTAGCTTGCAAACTGACTACTTATGAAACAATCAGGTGGTACACAACTGTCTCTCAACTCTGTAAAGAATTATCAGTGCACAGAAAAGTCATGGAGCGCTAGCAGGAGCGTTAGCTGGATACAGCGGGGAGCTAACGGGGACACTGACCTAAGGTTGTAACCCGACTTTTACGGTAATCCTTTAATCCACAATTATTCTCTGCATTTAACCCATCCTTAGTAATGAAGGAGCAGTGTGCTGCTGTGAAGCACTGGAGCTTCAGTGTCTTACTCAAGGACACTTCAACATGCAAACTATGAGGAGACCGGGGATCGAACCGGCTACCTTGTGGTTTCAGGACGACCACTCCCCATGAGCTACATGAT
Source organism: Myoxocephalus aenaeus (assembly GCA_038501785.1). Taxonomy (NCBI): domain Eukaryota; kingdom Metazoa; phylum Chordata; class Actinopteri; order Perciformes; family Cottidae; genus Myoxocephalus; species Myoxocephalus aenaeus. Next base: position 2,122,196 of record JBAMJR010000243.1, on the reverse strand, counting down.
AACTTCACATAGTACAAAAGTACACGGACATAAAACGTCATCAATAAATATGTTGGCCCAGATATCCACTGACTGCACCGGAAACCCAGAAATATAGACCCAAGTCCCGAGAGGCTTATCCGTCATCAGAGAGATAGTTGACCAATTCAGAGGTTGCATCACAATTAATCTGATTATAGCATGACATCATACAATGACAGCCTTGAAGAAATGCACACAGTTGCAGTTATTTTTTAAGCAGACAAAAACACGGGTACTTGAAAGCTGTGAAAAGTAATTTTCCGTATCCGAATGGCCGTCCAGCGCCGTGATCCAGATGGCCCGGCGGCCCCTCCTCGCCTCCCACTGCTCTGTTTTCATTCCTCTCTTTTGGTGATAATGTATTGTCTACAGGGTGTGTAATGATCCTCGAGAGCAGCCGCATACCGCTAACAGGCACTTCTGTCAAACACATCACCGTCGCTGTGCTCATTGATTTGTGTTGCCTTTAAAATGTGCCGTTTCCTCGGCGCTGGGCGCAGTCGTAATTGCATCTCGCTTAAATGATTCAAATACGGCGGTCTGTTGCTCTTATCTCCACTTCCCCTCCCTCCACGGTCACTGTCACCCTCACTTATTTCATTACGGATTCAGCAGACTTGATAAAACAGCAGGGGTGTCCCATTCCACAGCGCTTAGCCAGCCCGGCCCAGACAAAGAAGTGGTCAAGCGGGGCAACAAATCACACCAAATGGAGCGTTTGCTCTTTGTGCAGCCTAGTTATGGAAAACTGATAGCAGCATCCAGAATACTGAATAGGTGTAATAAATGCTGAAGAAGGGGGATTCTTCTCCTAATTGGGTTGGAGGTTGGAGGGGGGAGGGGGGCGTTCCCCTTTTTGTATCTGAAAATGAGTTCTGTGAAATAGTCTAATAGCCTGTACACAGTTAAAAGGGGCAGTGCAATCCCCACCCCTCCTCCTCCTCAAAGCCATCCCATCCTGTCTTGGGGCTGACAGATAAACATGTTCTCTGCCGGCTAATTGCACTACCTGTTCCTACCCGGTCTCAAGTGACAGGCTAGCTATGTCTACGTGAAGCCTCAGATCTCCCGGACCCCGCGATGCCGCCGTGAAACACTCAAGTATACAGCAGCCAAAGTGAGGCTGAGAAACTTCTGAGGGAGAAAGTGTTGGTTTATGTACCTTGAAGCGCTCTGTGTAACTTTCCAAACGAGCGGCTGAGTTTACAGCTAAAAGAGACAGCTGTCGGACAGGCATTGATGGATTAACTAACATGACATGTGCAGCAGGAAATATGACAGCACCTGTCTAATGATATCTACGTCAACAAGGGGGAAAAAAGCAAGACTTTAAGAATTTAAGAGGTAACCGAAAAATGTCATATTTTAGCATACCAAGTCTCCTTCTTTTCACAATGAAATGAAGATGTTCAAATTCAATTTGAAGACATAAACATCAAAATACATATGCCGCAGGTCCTGACAGTATTCCATGGAGGTACCTTCGTCTGAATGGACTGCAAGTGGTCATAAAAAATGCAGACCCTCCGCTGGACGCTGACTCCCTCCAATCAGATGAATAATAGTACAAAGGGCTGCTAAATCATTGAGACAGCTGTCTGCTCTGGTCCACTGCTAACAGACCAGAGCAGAGGACACAAGAGGCATCGAGGCCCGCAATCCTCCAGACGGACCTCGGCTCACTTTCTCAGGGAGACTTTCAACCCATCCATCCATCCATTATCAGCCGCTTATCCGGGGTCGGGTCGCGGTGGCAGCAGGTTCAGCAGGCCGACCCAGGCTTCCCTCTCACCCGCAACACTTTCCAGCTCATTCTGGGGGATCCCGAGGCGTTCCAAGGCCAGCCGGGAGATATAATCCCTCCAGCGTGTCCTCGGTCTTCCCCGGGGTCTCCTACCAGTTGGACGTGCCTGGGAAACCTCTAATGGGAGGCGTGCAGGAGGCATCCTGATTAGATGCTGAACCACCTCAGCTGACTCCTTTCAACCTGAGTAAGAAAAAGGCTATTGTTAATGCGTAATAATTATTGGATGCCTGGTGTAGCCTCCAGAAGAACTCAGTTCAACAACTTCTCTCTCTAAATGTATTTACTTTATCCAGATCTGTCCAGATCAACCAATCACGTCGGGGTCACCACTGAAAGCGCGTAATAATTATTGGATGCCTGGTGTAGCGTCCGGAAGAACTTAGTCAAACAACTTCTCTCGTTCTCTGAATTAATTTTCCTTGATCACCAGTAAAGTAACAAGTGCTGCAGTCTTAATAGCAGGGAGTCGTCCAGTCAACACGCAGGTTGACCGTCCAAAAACACCCCGAACAGCCGGAAGTTCGGCTCTTTAATACACGGTTTTCCGTCATGAACATCTAACATTTCTATTGGCTCTAACATTTCTAAGAGGAGGAGAATCGTGTCCTCATCTTTTCTCACAAGGCTGGAACGTGCAACGACCAGTCTGCTTCCCTAATGTCAATATACCGATAACCAGGTGTGAGTGTTGTAGTGCAAAGTGTGGAACCTTGAGGGACAGACAACCGGACTGTTCTCACAGAAACTTCTCACAGACAGTATTTGTTAAACTGACCTCGCACAACCTGAACTCTAATAGACATAAGAATAATGAAATGAAGAATATATACAGAATATAACAATTTATATTATCACTATCCAGTATCAAAGTCGCCAACATAGTAAAAGTGGGACGCTGTATCTATGAATCAGAAACTGTGGAGATCTTCGGCGTTAAAGGCGTGAGGTCTGATCTGTCCTTCAACATGAGAGGATAGATAGTGGACAAACGGTCCTCTTCTCTCAGACCTATGCTGATCATTCCTGAGGGGGTTCGGCTGTTTCTCGCTGTTCAAGCACTGACCCAAATATGAGGCAAGGTCATTGCAAATCCATTTCATTTGGATGTTAGCTAGGAGAGTGCGCTGCAGCTTGGAGAGAGAGAGAGAGAGGAAGAGAAAGCATGTTGTTTAAGTAAAACCCTCAAGAACATTATGATTTATTTAAGTGAGGAGTAAATATGAATAATGTATCGGCTATACGGAGCATGAATCTCTTTTGTACTAATTGTCAGGAAGGCTTGCATCCAGCGTGAGGGGTGGAGGGCTGGAGGACCCAGAGATCACAGGGGCTCAAAGCCGCCGGTCCTACAGCCACAGCCATTGACTTGCAAATGAGCTGAAGGAGGCTAATTAATGGGGGGCTAATGAAAGCAGCGGTTGGGCTCAAGTGAAGAAATAATCTGGGACCCCCATTTCACTCTCCCCCTCTTTATCTGACTCTCTCGCTCTCTCGCTCTCTCGCTCTCACACCATTCCCTGGCTTGATCGTCCTCTCTCTTCCCACAAGCTGGCTCGTGCCATTGAAGTTGATTGCAGAACGCATCAATATGTGAACAAAGTTGTTGGTGGTGGGGAGCAGTGGTGAGTCGTGGTGGTGATGGGGGTGTTAGTGGAATTAGCATTCATTTGAAGCGACCCCCTCTCCATCTCTGTTATTTATTCTGTAGCTTTTGGCACATTTTCTGGTTCTCGACTCCCAGGAGGAGCGATGGAGGGCGATGGAGCCGGCTGTTTAAGATGTGTGACGGCTGTAATGGTAACTTGTGCACTTTTTCTTTCTTGTTTGCACTGGAGAGAGTGAGGAGCAGTGAGATAGAGAAGTCACCCTCTCTTCCTGGTGGAGCTGGTTGCAGGGTGGAGGAGCTTGGATCCGATGCTGTGCCCTGCAGTGGTCTCTTTTTGAAGCAGAGACTAATGTCAGTGCCAGAGGAACTCTGGGACTATTAGCACCACTACTACTGTTGTGGCAACTACATAGAAACCAACCCTTAAAAACGCTCTCACCAGCCGGGTCTCCATGAGGTCAAAGATGTCTGCTCCACTTTCACTCCCATACAGCCGAGATGCTTTCCTTCCATCTCACTGATGAAATCACACAACTGCCAATCAAAGTTTAGTTTTGGGAAGGGAAGAGATACAGGATAATATGAGGAGACTCTATGGTTCTATACACCTAAACCAGCCCTAACTATAGACCTGAACCAGTCCTAACTATAGACCTGAACCAGTCCTAACTATAAACCTGAACCAGCCCTAACTATAGACCTGAACCAGCCCTAACTATAGACCTGAACCAGCCCTAACTATAAACCTGAACCAGTCCTAACTATAGACCTGAACCAGTCCTAACTATAAACCTGAACAAGTCCTAACTATAGACCTGAACCAGTCCTAACTATAGACCTGAACCAGTCCTAACTATAGACCTGAACCAGTCCTAACTATAAACCTGAACAAGTCCTAACTATAGACCTGAACCAGTCCTAACTATAGACCTGAACCAGTCCTAACTATAGACCTGAACCAGTCCTAACTATAAACCTGAACAAGTCCTAACTATAAACCTGAACCAGTCCTAACTATAGACCTGAACCAGCCCTAACTATAGACCTGAACCAGCCCTAACTATAAACCTGAACCAGTCCTAACTATAGACCTGAACCAGTCCTACCTATAAACCTGAACCAGCCCTAACTATAAACCTGAACCAGCCCTAACTATAAACCTGAACCAGTCCTAACTATAGACCTGAACCAGTCCTAACTATAGACCTGAACCAGTCCTAACTATAGACCTGAACCAGTCCTAACTATAAACCTGAACAAGTCCTAACTATAAACCTGAACCAGTCCTAACTATAGACCTGAACCAGCCCTAACTATAGACCTGAACCAGCCCTAACTATAAACCTGAACCAGTCCTAACTATAGACCTGAACCAGTCCTACCTATAAACCTGAACCAGCCCTAACTATAAACCTGAACCAGTCCTAACTATAGACCTGATCCAGCCCTAACTATAGACCTGAACCAGCCCTAACTATAGACCTGAACCAGTCCTAACTATAGACCTGAACCAGCTCTACCTATAAACCTGAACCAGTCCTAACTATAAACCTGAACCAGTCCTAACTATAGACCTGATCCAGCCCTAACTATAAACCTGAACCAGCCCTAACTATAAACCTGAACCAGCCCTAACTATAAACCTGAACCAGTCCTAACTATAGACCTGAACCAGTCCTAACTATAAACCTGAACCAGTCCTAACTATAGACCTGAACCAGCTCTACCTATAAACCTGAACCAGCCCTAACTATAAACCTGAACCAGTCCTAACTATAGACCTGATCCAGCCCTAACTATAGACCTGAACCAGCCCTAACTATAAACCTGAACCAGCCCTAACTATAAACCTGAACCAGTCCTAACTATAAACCTGAACCAGTCCTAACTATAAACCTGAACCAGCCCTAACTATAAACCTGAACCAGTCCTAACTATAAACCTGATCCAGCCCTAACTATAAACCTGAACCAGCCCTAACTATAAACCTGAACCAGTCCTAACTATAAACCTGAACCAGTCCTAACTATAAACCTGAACCAGCCCTAACTATAAACCTGAACCAGTCCTAACTATAGACCTGAACCAGTCCTAACTATAGACCTGAACCAGTCCTAACTATAGACCTGAACCAGTCCTAACTATAGACCTGAACCAGTCCTAACTATAAACCTGAACCAGTCCTAACTATAGACCTGAACCAGTCCTAACTATAGACCTGAACCAGTCCTAACTATAGACCTGAACCAGTCCTAACTATAAACCTGAACCAGTCCTAACTATAGACCTGAACCAGTCCTAACTATAAACCTGAACCAGTCCTAACTATAAACCTGAACCAGTCCTAACTATAAACCTGAACCAGTCCTAACTATAGACCTGAACCAGTCCTAACTATAAACCTGAACCAGTCCTAACTATAAACCTGAACCAGTCCTAACTATAGACCTGAACCAGTCCTAACTATAAACCTGAACCAGTCCTAACTATAAACCTGAACCAGTCCTAACTATAAACCTGAACCAGCCCTAACTATAAACCTGAACCAGTCCTAACTAAAGTTAGTGCTGGTGGAAGATGGAAGCTGGTTCCATAGAAGAGGAGTTTAATAACTGCAGTGAAAGTTTTTCCTGACAATTAAATTAAATTCAGTTTATTTTGTATAACCCAAAATCACAAATTACAAATTTTCCTTGGAGGGCTTTACAATCTGTACACACAACATCCCTGACAACAGTTATTATGAAATAGTGTTATCCCTAAACGAGGCTTGGGACTTAGATTTGTCTTTACTACCAGACTTGAGACAGAAGACGTAGTGAACTAAGAACTAAGGACTCAAAGTGCTGCACGCTGCTTGCCATCGTTCACCTTTTCATTCACACGTTCAAAGACTGACGGCAGCGGCTGAAAGGAACCACTTCCACATCAGGACCTCAACTAACTCACATTCACACACACTCACACGCCAATGAGACCACCTCAGACCTCAGCCCAGTTTATGAACATATGAAGTATGGACAATGTCCAGAGGATCAAGTCCTGACATTGTTGCCTCTTCACACGTGAGATTGTCCTCCAGGAAACACTCTGTGTAAACCACACAGGTGAGAGGCGGCGCTCGTAGAGCAGCAATCTTTTATCCCACTATATATATATCTTTTATATCTTGAAATTATATATATCAGGATATACCATGTTTTCTGGTAGTTTGATAAACATACAAGTCAATATGAAATAACCACATGGTCAAACTTTTGTATATTCCTTTGTGAATTTAGCCAATGTAATTTATCATGTGTCACGATATCTCAATATATGATTCCATTGAAAGATGATGTTATATTATTGTGTTGAATGATTGACTACTTATCCCCTTTGACCACGATGGGGATTGCAATGGCAGAGTGCCGTTTTCCATGTTTCTGCTGGTTGACTCCACGGTAACTGCAGAAGTAAAGCCACATAACTTTGCAGAAAAAAGTCCCTCCTCCCTTTCTTCTGGCACGGGGCACCTTTAACCTCCAATGAAACCCGTCTAATGAAAGGAGTGACATCTGTACCTGTGCTACCATTAGACCTCAGCTAGAACTACCACTGTTTTAAACACAATTACTACTTGAAAGTGTTGAACTCCACAACACTCCACGCGTGAACACTTCCCTTTTAAGGAAATGTATCTTTTAGTTCATTCTGTAGCGTTTGCCACATGTTCGGTCTCTCCTCTCCAGGAGGAGATATGAGGCAGATGGCTGTTTAAGCTGCATGACAGCTGTAATGGTAGAGTCTTCAGTTCTTCTGTGGTGTTTGTACTGGAGAGAGAGTTAAGCAGCGGTGAATAGAGAAGTCACTCCTCCTAGTTGCCATGGTTGGAGGGTGAGGCGCGTGCTTGGATCAGAAGCTCTGCCCTGCAGTTGTGTCTTGTGTTTTTGAAGCGCTGTGAGTCGTCTCAGCCTCCGGCGCCGCCACCGTCTGCAGGGTCCTGCTGCACAGAACCATGCCGCTGTTTGAAGCCTTCTCAGCTCAAGCCCTGCTGCTGCCACAGGCACTCACACATACATAGATATACACACATGAATGGTTATACACCGACTCAAACCATCAGAGTCAGTCTCAGCTTGTTACCCTGTGATGTGTCCTCCTATCAGTAACCAGCAGCATTGGGGCGATGCAGTGGCCTCGCCGTAACATCTCAGCTAGATGTCTCTGTGAGGAGGGACCCATCTGGAAACACGCTAAAGTTTAATGTTGCTCACATCACTGCTGCTGGAGTTCAAGTTCCAAGCATGCAGTCGGGCCCAGTTGGAAAGATTTTGGCAAATGTGTAGTGTGGAGAGTGTAAAGCCATATTAGGCGGCTGAATAATGTAAAAGCGGCTAATTAATATGTTTTCTTCAGATAGCCTACTAAATGCCAGCTAATTGGTATAAAAATGACCATTAATCAATAAGCTTTAGACCTAAAGACAGACATTGCATCGGTGCTTCTTACTCTCAACTACTGAACTGTCAATATGATTAAACTAAATATTAAATATTCTTCTTTACTGTTCTCTATTACTGTTTATTTATATTACTTGACTGTTTTTATCTTTTATTTTATTCACTTGTGAGCAATGCTGCTGTAATCCTGTAATTTCCCCACTGCGGGACTAATAAAGGATTATTTTATTTTATTTTATCTGATTACTCCATCTGCTGATTAGAGGGCGTTCACTTTAATTGAACCAATCCGATTCTGCATAGTATCTGTAAGCCAATCATGTCGTTGTTGTCAAACTCTTTAATAGGTTCTCTCTGCTGCTGTCAGTTGTACATTTAGCTCCAACAGATGGACCCTCCTCCCCCCGGCTCCTCCAGTCAGCATCAGTCCTGCTCCTCATTCATCTTCAGGTTACAGCGACTCCTTCTTCACCTCCAGTGTCTGGACTCTGTTCATCAGACCTCAGCATCACCACCACAGCTTTTCCTTGTTTAGGCTGGAGTCCAATCGGCAAAGACCTTGCACTATTCAAATGTTATGCAGTTGTAATGCATTATTGTTAAACAAGTCCCTCCTGATTGAAATGCTGTGATCCTGAGACAAGAATAAAGACGTTCCCTCTGTGGATCCGATACGCAAAGCAATACTGAAGCTTATGAAGGAACCGTGTTAAATACCTGCTTTTGTCACGAAGGAAATGAGAATAATAATACAAATCCCTCCGTGACTGTAATACACAGATAATTAAGAGGATAAAACATCCTGGTTTAAAGGTGGTAAGCAGATACATGATGTACTGTTCTGTGAATACTCAAGTTGTATTTCTTAAAAAGGACCGGTGATAAAAACAACCAGCTTATATAAATGTAACTCCTGCCTATAAACATGTGATGGAATAAAGGAACTAAACTTACATGATGTCTTTGTGACAAGATTAGGTCTCGTGCCCCCAGTCTTCCAGACTCGGAGGACACTCAGGTTCCTTATTCGTAGTCAGGCGGAGACGTGGTTCCAGTATAAATGAACGGTCTTTATTATAATCACATGTTCATTGATACTATTTTAATATACACTATACTAATAAAATACACTATACTAATACAATACAATACAATATGATATACTAATAAAATACACTACTACAATACAATATACTAATAAAAGAGCCGTTACTTTAAAGAGTGTAGGGCTGGGACTGACCAAGGGAGGGGGACCTGCACCGGTGAGGGTCCCGAGAAAGAAAGCACCCCGATCACACGTGTCCACTCATATCACACACACGCACACACACACAGGCACACATGAGGGTCCTGGACATGGGGTACCCTAACACACACCACACGTAGGGGGACCCCACCACCCGGAAGCACCACACTACAAACACACAAAGAAACAATATTAATCCCAGGCTCTGGTTCTCCAAACAAAGGAAACTCAACCAAAAGACAAATAAGAAACAAAAGGCAACGGAGAAACAAAAGAAAAAGTCGTGCGGGTTCAGCTCCGCGGCCGACGAAGCAGTCACCGGTGGGAAACCAGGTTAGTATACAGAACACGGCGTGGACAAAACACGGCTTGGATGAAACAGCAGGTGCTTCTTAGTTGAGCCGGCTAACGGCACACCCTTGGGGCAGCGTTCCACCCGAACTCCGCCAACCGTCTCCGATCAGGCAGGGATTCCGATCCGCGCCGGAAGGAGGCAAGGCGTCATATGAGGAGGTCACCGCCAGCAACGCCGAGCTATAGGTGCATCTCCTGTGCAGGAGGGGGGAGCCCACGAGCGTCCATGACCATTGCGGGAGTCTAGGACCGGAAAACGCGCTTGACGTCAGGAGGGAACCAATGGAATCCCCGTCACCTTTATAGGAGGCCCGCCCACCGTGATTGGCTTATAGTTTACGGGATGCGCCAAGACCCAGCGACCAAAGCTCCCTCCTGCTACATCTTGTTGAGAACTTGTGTTGATAATACATAGGTGGGCAAACATACTTTGTAAATATTGAATGATCTCATCACTGGTGTCGAATCTGTGGTGAGAACTGGCCGTGCAGATCAGTGTTGATCTGCTAAACAATGTGCATCCTGAAGCTGAATCCAGTTGAGTTGTTTGTACTTTACACTTTTGCTGACGGACCAAGGACGGGATTTTAATTTGAATTATAACTATGACTTCAACAATTATAGTTATAGTAATTGAACCTAAAATGAGAAAAGAAAAGTATTACTAATCTGAAAATGCACTTAACTAAACTAAAATCCAAACTTTAGTACTGTGAACAAAAACCCAATGTTAGAGACACAACATCTTAAGTGAATTGCGTCATTCATTAGGATACTCACTATTTAGCACACATATTGTATGTTATTAAAGAATATCAATAAATAAATATGTACATGTTGAATAAATAAGAAGGACACAGTATGAATACAGAACGCAGGTTGTTATTTGTGTGCAGGTGTTTGTTGAGACAAAAGGAAAACAAGCATGTGAGTTTCACAAGACTTTGAATGCTTCAGTGTTATAGAAGTGTGCTTTTCCTCTGTCAGTTGTTAGGTTGTCTGCATGTGTTCCTGGTCCGTCCGTATTGGTCCGATTTGCCACAACAGTTTGTTCATAGTTAAGTTTATTTGTCTTTTGTTCTTGGCCTCTGTCTGCGTCCTCCGCTTTGTTGCAGTAAAGCTAAAGGTGAGCTTTTTACTGGTCCTGCCTGCTGGTGTTCTGCTTCTGAGTCCTTCTTTAATATCTGAAACTGTGACAATAAAAAAGTAATGAAAAAGTCATTATTTAGCGAATCTTCTCGAGTATCGGTCCGTGGGTCCCTTGGTACCGGGCCGCAGAGAAAGAGTTTATGAAAAATGACCGGATACATCCGTCTGTGCGTAGCCTCAAATGTGATAAAAAAAACGTGATAGGTTTCCCCAAAAATGAAACTTAAAAGTCTGTTTCAACTCGGTGTTCTGGATTCAAATCAAGGCAGAGCATACTGAGATCGCCAAAAAAGCTCTGAACCCCTGCCTCCATTTCAACATCCTGTCTTTGTGAAGCGGGTTTTAATGAAGTGACAGAGTGCACATAAAGGTTTAAGTTAAGGAGTAGAGTCAGTAGACTGGACATAAACACACGTCGGGGGTCGGTCTTTTTCTCCCGTCACCCCGAGACGGGACGGCTCGTAGCAGAGAAACAAGCTCAGGGCTCCACTAATGCAGCGTAATGGTGAGTTGAATCTTTATGCACTTTATAATTGTCTTTATGCCGGTCGTATCATTTACGTCATATTTATGACGTCATATTTTTCGCCCACACCGTGAAGGCCGGTCCGTGAAAATATTGTCTGACACAAAACCGGTCCGTGGCTCAAAAAAGGTTGGGGACCGCTGTTCTAGAGCATGTGCAACAGACTGAAGCTAGCCAACTAGTATGCTATGATCCGATGATGCCGCAACCAGCTAGCTCAATGAGTCAAACGTGTATGCTGTGATACTAACGGTGACAGCGATGCCAAACCATGACTCTTCTTAGACCACAGTCCAACTATACCGATGTCCTGGTTGAACTTTGGAAAATGTCAGTGTGGAGCTGCAGTGGCAGGAGGCGTGAACACAGTGGGACAGCATCCTCATGTCTGCCATGAACAAACACACCTGCAGTAAGCTGGGTTACAGTCATCACAAGATTAAAGTGGGATTTTACCTTTTTATAGCTGATAACGAACTCATAGATTTCAGTGATATTATTACAGATGGGAGAGATGAAAATAAGACCCTGGTTGATATGAACTGGAATTTTCCTCAAAGCTTTGTCCTACAGTACTAATGTACTGCCTCTGACTCCTGTGTGGCCTCTCTGGTGGTTCTCTTCTGGCTCTTGGGTTCCTGGGTTGTTGGGCTGGCAGCGACCTCCGCCCTGTCAGGCCTTCCTGCAGCGCCCACTCCCTCTCCCCAGGTGTGTGAACCCGTCCTACCCTTTGCTTCCCAACCCCCCTTGCCCCGTCTTTTCCACCAGGGAGCGGGGGCTGAGATGGATGGCGAGGCAAAGCATAGCCCCCCAGACGGGCTGATTTATGGCGCCTCCTTTCCATCTAGGCAGAGTGGAGGCCCCTAGGGGTCCCGTCTGGAGAGCGCTGGGGACAGCCGCCATCTCAGACCTGAAGGCCTCAGGCTCCCAGTCTACCATGATGCCAAGTACCAAACGGTGACTCCAGAATGGTCGCCATTCGTCATACAGGCAGCCTGGGATCTGCCTTAAAGAGCGGGAACACGGAGCAGGAACAATGAGACTTCCTCCCTTTTCCCTCGCCTCTTCCCACAGACATTGATCTTCACTGCAACACTTTATTATGTCACCTCAGCTATGGCTACGATCAGGGGTGGTGGTGGAAAACTCCTCCATGCTTTGGTTTTATTGGCCAGTGTGATCACTATAAACATAGCCACATTATAGGTAAAAATGTATAAACAACATATGGATATTTCTGCTTTATCTAATTATACCTCTAAGCCTGTGCAGCAACAACATAGCATGTTGTCCTGACTGCATACATACAATATTAACATTTGAGTAAAGTATGTCATACAGTCAGGGATTATTCTCCATGTTCAGGAAGCATTAAAATATGCTCTTATCCTTTGAATGGTTCATTCTTATTTGACATGAATCATCCACAGTAGGATGTGTTCTACTAACTAACAACTAATGCACAACATTGACAATCGCAGTTAAGTACATAAGAGCTTTTAACATGTTGAAAAGTTACATTAGAATATGTTTGGCCTCTTGGTAGCATGGAACACATTCCCATATCATAATTGTATAATGTTGTAGACAGCAACATTAACATTCTTTTGGAATCAAAATATTTCTAATTAGTGAGGACTGGGAAACCTGTTTAGTGATGTGTGGGACAGATTTATTTGACACAAACCACTTTGTGAATGTCAATGTTTGCCTCACTTGAACATTTCACTTAATATATTTGACCTGTAAGTATAAGTTTCTTAATATTCCAAGGCACATTTGACCATTTTGATAGGAAACATTATGTACATTTTAAATCCTATTGTCATTTACTTTTTGGAAATGTTCATGAGTTATACATACCTGAGCTTTATTTACATGCAGAGAATAGGTGGGTTTCTATCAACCTGTGTTTAAAAAATACGTAACATAATAATAATAATATTTGCAACTGTAGTCGATGCAAAGTCACATTAATTAGCATTTTGAAATGTGCACTACAATTGGATGGAACCTTGCTAATATATATCGTACACATGTGTTCGGGTGCCTGCTTGATATTGGTTTGAGTGAAAGCTGTCAGTTAGACCCTGGTGCAGAACAAACAACCACACAGAGACTGCCTGAAAAGGTGGATCTCAGAGTCCTCTTCCAAGTGGACTCTGGTGCGGGGCCTTTGTGGTTTCAGAGCAAACCAACCAACCACAGGATTTTAGGTGACCAGATATGTGATTTTAGCATGATTTCAAAAGCTAAACTCATAAATGAATCTGCTGATCATGAAATATATGTTGTGGAATCAATTTGATTGATCTGTATTGGGGCCATGGCTGTAATCTTGTCTGGTATTTTCCCTGATTAAAAGCAACAGGTCACGCTTGCGCATGCGCGATTCTTGCCGTTTTGCCAAAAGATCTCCGTGAGATCGGCTTTTCTGCTGTTGCGTCTCTCAAAACGGAATATAGAGCTAAGCTATGTTTTTAAAGCACTGAAAGACAGATTCATAGCGATGGAATCAAGAGAACACGTGCTAGACCTTTGGCACTGAATGTGAGAATTTTGGTGAAAATGTAAACATTGAGCACAATATAGTAGAAGCGTAAATTGAGGCTATATGTACTGCTGCAAGAAAATTAACACATTGGTCATAGAGATAAATCCATTCAACCATTCATACATGTGTTAATTGAAAAGAATAAGATCGAGGCATTATTCTATTTTTTGATGATTGTTAATGATGTCATTAACAATGAAAGTCTATTAAATTCAGGCATGATACATAAAAGACAGCTAGTAAATCTCTAGGATTTCCTGGACTTTGGTCTGTTGCTAATTTGCTTCAATATAAGACGTCAGAGTGGGACCCATAGTATGTGATAAGGTGGATGCTTGGCAGGAGTGTAGTGTGAGATCAATGTTCATTGATAAGAGTCAAGACTTTTTTTTGGGAAAGCACTAACCCTTAAGTCAGATGTGCAGCAACCATTGTCAGCTATTGGCCACCAAAGTGGAGGGAGGGCAGTGGGCCTGAAATGATGCACAGTTTGCTAGTTTTCAACACAGTTTAAGTGAGACAGTTTAAGTGTCTCCAAAGGGTTCATCTTAAGGTCGTTGGTGCCCAGACGAACCATAACCGGACATACAAACAGGTATGTAGCAGCTGTACGGTGTAGCTGTTAATGTCTTAAATGAGAGCACCTGGGTGGCATGAAGTTCAGCACCTGTTGATTTGCACATGACAGACCATGGAAGACCCAACAATAAGCATGGGGGGATAGTTGGTGTCATTGTCCTCAACAACTGCTTCGTTGGATGCAGAGCATACATTGACAGAGGAGCATTTGCAGGTTGACAAGCAGACTGCCCAGGCGTGGGCAGAGAGGAGGATGGTCACGGTGCAATTGATGGCATGGAGGCCTGTTCACACAGAGGTGGGAATTCCTACTCATCCACGGCTCTTAGGTACTTGAGCTTTGCTCTCAGGCTCAACCATGCACTTCCCTCACAGCTGGTGGGGCATCAGACGGGGCAAGCTCACCCACTGTGAGAATGGCCCAGGACCAGTACGGGGTCGGGTCTGAGTCCGGTGGGACTAAGGCTGAGGACACGGAGCACGAGACATGCTTAGCCCGGGCAATGCAATTGTGGATTGCTGCATGAAGAGCTGATCCTTTTTCTTCAGATACTCTTGCAGGCAATGGTTGTCTTTGGTTATCTTTGAGTAGCCTGGCAAACAATTATCACACACAATCAATATCAAAACAGCTAGCTAGCTTGGCTACCAGGCTAAAGACGAATCATGCCAGTAATATGGCTGCAGCATCAGAAGCAGCAGTACCTGTCTAGAGAATGGGGTGTTTTTTTGCTATCAGTCTCTCAAGTGGAAGTCCTTACCTGGAAAAAAAAGGATTGGAAGTTAAAAAACAAGTTGGTGTTATCTAGTGACAGATTCTACAAGAGGTAAGCAGCCTAAACTCTCACTCTGTATTCTAACTTTCCACCTAATCCGAGAAAGGTATTGTTATTCAATTCAATTCAGTTTATTTTATATAGCCCAACATCACAAATACAAGTTTGCCTCGGAGGGCTTTACAATCTGTACACATAACATCCGTGTCCCGGGACCTCACATCGGATCAGGAAAAACTCCCCTAAAAAGATAGTAAAAACCCTTTCACAGGGAAAAAAGGGAAGAAACCTGAGGGAGAGCAACAGAGGAGGATCCCTCTCCCCGGATGGACAGAAGCAATAGATGTCATGTGACCAGAATGAATAGCGTAGTTACAGCACATTCAATGAATATGACAGAAATTATTCATATAATGAGTATTAGGCATGGTCCATGATCCTGATAATCCATGAAGCAGAAGGCGGTAGAGAGGAGGTTATGGCAATACCTTTGATCTTTCATCACAATGATATAGAGTTACTGCAGGTCTGTGATATTGTACATCCTGAAATGAATGAACTTTCTCTGAGATCACGTTAGCTCTGGCCCAGCTTGCAGGTAATTTGCACAGCAGAGAATGGCCAAGATCCTGCAACCTATAAGTTCACCGGCCTCGTGGCGCTGAAGTACTGCAGCAACTAGGAGCTTCTCAGGATTGGGGACGTTGCCTGGTGGTTACCTGATCTGGCACCAATCGGCAATGCACTTACAAGCATTACCTGGCTCTTACAGGCTCTTTTAGTAAGACTTCACCTTGCTGCAGTTCTTTTTTGTTTCAGAAAGGTTTTCCCAAATGAAGTTTAGAATGTCATGAATGAAATAAAGGTGGTGCTGGACTTGATGAAATAGAAAACATGTTTATTAAACTAGATCCCTATGTTCTTATGTATCCATTTGCAAATTTATTCAACACTTCTTTGTCTGCAGGTGAATTACCAGCCATCTGGAAAAATGCAAACATCACTCCAGTCCTTAACATTTAAATACCTATATTCACGATATATTCTATCGCTAAAGTCTTTGGAAAAAAATGAATTCATAATCAACGCCAACACCACCGCAGTATCAACACTACCCTTTCAATCTGACTTTACCTCTCCACAACTACTACCATAGTTAAATCAATAATGTTTATATCTTCTGCAGATAATGGTGAATCTACAGCTATCTGCTTCTAAATCAACTAAACATGCTTTTGGTTTTACTGAAAATGCTGTTCTGTGGATTAATTCATACTTTTACAACAGATAACAATGTGTTGTACAACATGGGAACACATCTGATCTTCAGATTCAAAGTCTCTTGTATCTTGAACCTTGAACATCAAATTATAAAGTCAGGCCCTCTTCTCAGATCTCGTGCTCAGAAAACAATAGGCAAAAAAGCTTTTATGTTCAAAGCCCCAGCAGATTGGAATGGTTTACTTGCTACCATTAGATCCATTTCGTCACTTAAGTGGTATGTTCAAGCACACCCTGTATAATTAACTGCTCTTGTTTTCAAGGAGCTTTCTCTATTTATACCTTTCTGTTCTTTATACCTGATTAATTGTGGTGATCCACTCTTACTTCACTGGCTATCTATTGGCCACCTTGTGGTTGCAATGTTTGCATTAATTAATGTATGTGGTTTGTCTTGTTTTTTCATTATTTTTGTTGATTATCTGTCTGTACATTGTCTTAATGATAACTGTTGATTTGTATTGATTGTGATATATTGTGATATATTTTGGGCCTCCGTCAAAACGAAATGGTACATCCCATAGGGTTTCATCATAATGAATAAGTTCTGACTCAGAAGAGGCTGAGGAGAGCAAAGTTTGTAGGGGGCAAAAAAACTCTGAAGAGCTGAGGGAAACGGCAGAGTCCATGAAAATTCTCTTTGAGTTTGACATTAACTCTAAAGCTAGAGATTGAGATACTACAGTTCTCTGTTGGCAGAGGGCAGGGCAGTATATATATTCTGCAACAGTGAATGATATATATATATATATCATTTCACTGTTGCAGAATATTTGAGGAGAAATCAACAATAGCCACCTCCCACCCCCAAACAACCCCCCCCCACAAAAAAAAAAATGAAAAAAATCAAAACATTGAGCATCCAGACATCGTTTGGTCTGCACATTAAAGAAATGTAACCTGGCAATACTAAAAAGACAATATGGCAAGAATCAGTGGTGTTGTTCTCTGTGTTATCAGTGTATTTTTAAAGTGTTATTTCAATTAAAAAGTGCATAAACTGCTGATTAATTCAGCACACTTCCCAATTACAGATCAAACGGGCCTCCTGGGGGCTGCAAAGCCCCAAAGATGGCAGATGCCGTGCACACATTAAGGCATATTTCATATGGCTATGAAATATTGAGCTGGTGTGTGGCGTTGTGGTACGCCTGGGTGTCTGTGTTGTTGGGGCTATATGTAAATCCGGTTGTGACACCCCTGTCTGCAGCAGGAGACTGATATCTGGGCCATGTTGGGAGATACTACTCAGAAAATGATGCAATCTGAAGCTAAGACGCACCAGACAAGTTGCGTCTCCCAGTCTCCTCGCTACAGCAGAGCAATGCCTGTGCAACTTTGTAGTAAAAGGAATGTGAATGCAGGCATTGTGTTAAGAAATACATTGATGTCGGTAAAGGTAATTAGGCATTTGTGATTTAGACAGAAACTGAAGGTACACTTTTATGGGTGGGAAATCCTAGAAACCAAAGGACTATTTTCTTATGTTGTATCCCATGTTTTGGTTGTAATCTATATTTTGTAATCTATATTTTTCTAATCGTCAAAAAAAATCAATGGACCATTTGGCAGATCCAAACCAACAATGTATGCATCTACTAACAAGTATTGTTGGTATCCAAGCCTGGTATATTGTATATACTGTTCTCCAAAAACTGTTATAATCAATGAGCCTCACTGTAATGCTGGGTAACATGTTCCTTCATTACCAAAAACACACACACAGTAGTTTATTCTGACTCAATTCCACATGCACTGTTCTGCTGCCAGAAATAGACACATTTTAGGGGAAAAAGAGTACATATGAATTATAAACCAATCCAGAGTTATAAATCAAAAACCAAACGACCGAACACTGGACACACTGACCTATTAGGTTAAAAAAGGGCATAGGTACACTATATATGTATAACTATCTATGTTTATGGCCCTGATAATTGTATAATGGGCCTATGGATTTAGCACTTGAGCCAAATGACTGACACCACATGTAAATCAGCTCAGTCCATTAGAAATAATAAGTCTCACTAAGCTTAACATTAAAACTTCCAGAATTCTATAACTACTAGTATAACTACTAATGACCATGGAGGTAATTCTAACCGTTTATACATTATCTGCTTATAATAACAATAATCACTTTAAAATCTAAGAATAAATGGATCTGTAATGAAGCCTCGCTCAATGACCCGCCCACAGCCATATTTGATTGGTTACACGTAAAGAGTCATAGCCTATTAACACTGAAGTTGCTCCAAAGTTACTCCGTGAGCAAGCGGCGCTTATAAAGCTAAAGTTGAAATAAACATCACAAAATGTCACAGAAAGATATACAGTAATAATAATAATACAAACACCCACCGGCATCATGTTGCCATCAGAGCAGAAGAAAAAGAGAAATCCCAGAAGGAAAATAGCAGTTGGCCTTCTGGCTGTTCAGTCCCATGAGCCGACGAGAAGAGGAAGAGGAGGAAGAGGAAGAGGGAGTGAGACGGCGCCTGGACGTGGCCGAGAGATGTGATCCATGACCAGATGATCATAGTTTATTAAAACGCAGTTCATCCCAGATTAGAATATGTTTAGCGACACTTCACTCCATCTCTCTCTCCCTCCCGGCCGTTAACGATCCAGAGACACTGATAATGTATGAAGTCGATATGACCATTATGGCCATTAAAGGTAGAAATACTCATAACTCTTTGGTGTTTTGTAATTTGAATGAAATAACAATGTTAGAATAAAATACACACACATTTAGGAAAAGTCAGGGACCTATAGTTATATAGATTTCATTTAAAAACGGTCAAAATGACTGCCTTGGTAGGTGTAGTGTTAAAGGTTAAAGCTAGCATTCCAGGAAGCAACTAGCAAGCAGCTAATCGTGAAGGCGCCACTCAGCTACTGTGAAAGCACCAGCACAGAGACAATGCACGAGGAAGGACAACAGCTCCTGGCAATGGAGGTGAAGAGGGACAGGACATGCAGGATGCAGGAGACCAGACGGAGAACATAAATGGTGAATGGTCCGTTCTTGTTTTCGCTTTTCTAGTCTTCCAACCACTGGAAGCGCTTCAACTCTACACGTCATCATTCACCCATAATGTGATCGTTATAAATTACAAAAAACACCAATGACCAAGCCTTCAAATGTATTTGCAGCTTGCATCTCAAGAACATACAACAATTGTTGTTTATTTTCAAGATAGAAAAGAAAAAGTCATTAAAAGAAAATGTGCGCACAGTGCATTGTGCGCACATTTCGACAAGGATTTCGACTAACTAAGGAGTAACTAATGAGGAACATGTAATTGGGTTATTGTGGCCAGTGAGTGTTGACAAAAGCAGAGGTGTGATCCAGCAAAGAGGACGGAAAGAAAGAGAGCTGATAACTGGAAAGAAATGCACATGGGCAGCAGAACTGAGGGCAAAACGATGAGATTTTACAAAACAATGTCCCAATCTTTGCAGGATAGTCAGCCAGAGTAGGCTAGTATCTCATGTTCAATCATTCAGAAATGTGTATGATCTGTAGGAAATACGCTGTTGTTGCTGTGTTGCTATATTTTTACATTTCCTTTTCTATAGTCTATTTTTGACCAAACTGTTATTTTGCCTTGATTATTGTCATAAATTGTTTGTAAACTATTTTGTGGGAAGTGGCACGGTTGAGGAGTGATCCTGCTTCTGAAATTGCAATGACCACACCATAAAATAGAGGCTTTTTACAGATTTATTCAATTAAATGTGATCAAGATGGCAGGCATGAACTTCGCGTATCTCGTCCCGTGGGCCAAACGCGTTGTGGGGCGTAACCCCAACATCCTGGTTACTGAGAATAGATTGAGCAGAGCTGAGATTTTTAATCTGAGTGAATGTAGTGGAGGTGGTCATTGTCCAGAAGCTACGGAGAAATGGGATGGCGTTGGTCAAAGTGATGGATGAGGACTTGGAACATCTATGATTATATATCATATATGTTTATAGTGCACACAGTGAAGTGACGGCAGGTGAGGAGGACCTATTGAGTCGAGTCGAGAGATGTTTGGATGACGTTTTGACTTCGATGAGTTAATGAGCTTTGAGTGGAAATGTGGCTAAAAAACAATTGTTGTATATTATTGCAGCATTTCACCTTGAATACTGTGCAGTATTATGTCAGTTTCCTTTTGTTTGGGAGTCGAGTAGCAATAGCTTTTGATTGTGCATGTACACCGTACAACTTTTTAATGTAAAATTACAGTAATTTACAAGCTGCTTACAAGCTGCTGTATTCCTTTGATACAGTAGAGATACTGTAATAATTCAAAATTACAGTAAATTACTGGCAGCAGTTTCTCCTGCAAATTACTGTAAAATGTACAGCGCCTTGCTGTATTCCTTTGATACAGTAATTTACTGTAATTCAAAATTACAGTAAATTACTGGCAGCAGTTTCCCCTGTAAATTACTGTAAAATGCACAGCATCTCTACTGTATCAAAATAATACAGCAGCTTGCTGCATTCCTTTGATACAGTAATTTACTGTTATCAGTTTTGCCTGTACAATTCACAGCATCACTACTCTCTTATACAGTAACTTGTTGTAATCCAAATGTAAAGTCATTTGCTAAATTATTTACAAAAAAATAACGGTACTTTTACTGTCAGCTCTTTACCCCAAAACATTTAGAAAACTGTAGTGGAAGCATCTGTAAAATTAACAAGCATTAAACATGCTTTATAAGCATGCAACATTTTAAAGCCAAAACTTTGCCAAATGAACGGTTACAACCATAAAAAGCACATTTAAATTTGATGTGGGGATGTTTTGGAGAGCAAAGGCATATTTAGTAACACATGCATGGCCACACAATTGACAACTGAACATTATTAGATAACTAAATAAGCTAGACTGCTGCCTTGTCTCCCTTGTTATTTTTTTGTTACCTATTACTCATAGTATTCAGTATTTAAATGTTAAGTAAGCTAAGAACAGCTAACGGCTTAGCTAGCTAACGTGCATGCCGACCACATGGAGAAACATGTGCTAAAGCTAACCTACACGTTAGCAAAGGTGTTCGAAAACGTATCTTAAGTTGAAACTGGACTTACCTTGAGGTAGTTAGTAGTCGTCCTTCTTGCGCTTTTCGTCTGGACTGAAGATCAAAACTTAATCCACTTGACTTTCCCAAACTGGTGGGGTGAAAATAAAAAAATGCCCACACTTTAGCCTTTGTTTCTCTGAGACTTGCACCACTCATTAACTATTTTTTTCCAGGGAACGGGTCTCCTGCTGCTGCGACGAGCACGAACCGAGCAACGGTGAAAATAAAGATAGCCGTGAGTTTTAAATGTTTTATCTTAATCTGGTAAAACTAAAGTGATTTACGCAATAACACGGAAGACATTCTAATTCAAATAGAAAATGACGAGATTGACAGAGGAATTGCAAAACTAAGCAGCTAGCTCAGTATTCATGAGAACTTCAAAACAAACGTTACTATGATTCTCAGCGGTACGCAGTAAATTACTGTGAATAGAAACACTTGACCGTAGGATCATGGAAGCAAGCGCTATGACTCCCAGAATGCATTGCTTTTACATTTAAATTTACATCAAAGTGTACTATAACTTCAGAGCGGTGAATATGAAGAGCTGATATGTAAACATGTAATAGATCTTAATTCAAGTTAGATAGCTCATTTCTCTGGTTCTGGTGCTGAATACGAGAGCAGAACAGGAGCACTGGGTTAAGCTAGGGTGACCAGACGTCCTCTTTTTCCCGGACATGTCCTCTTTTCGAGACCTAAAAAAAGCGTCCGGCAGGGATTCCAAAAACGTCCGGGATTTTGCTACGTCGGGGAAAATAGTTATTTTCCCGGACGTACCATTTCCAAAACTTGTAAGGGGGTAATAATTATTACCCCCTTACAAGTTTTGGAAATGGTATCTCCCTCACGTTCCACCTTCTTGCGCAAGCTCTGACTGTAGAGAGAACTGTCATTGGTCGACCGATCTCAACGTAAATGTAAGTTCACGGCATGCTACACGCTACTGCTGTTGTGGAAGTCCCACACACTGAACAGCATCCCGTCATGCGCGTATTTATGTATACGATATCAGACAGCAGGCCTAGGTAAAAAATGCACGGCCCGCCACTGGTAGGCACACACAGCTCCAGGAACAGCGTCTGAACATTGACATTAAAAGCGATGATATTGAGGTATGCCACCCTCTACTAGCTAAGATCATAAAAGGCAGGCCCACCATACCTGCTGTAATCATTCGCTTTACCAACAGAAGACACAAAGTTGATCTGCTCAGACAGGGAAGGAAGTTAAAAGGCACAAATGTTTACATAAATGAGCACCTTACCAAGAAAAATGCAGATATAGCCTGGAAGGCGAGACAGCTCAAGAAACAGGACAAAATTCAGACCACTTGGACTGTCAACTGTAAGGTTTTTATTAAACCAAATGGCGCACCAGAGAACTCCAAAGGGGTGTGCATTAGGAGCATGGATCAATTTGAAAGATTTGACAGAGACAATTAGATTCTGCTGTTTTCTCATGGACAAATAGCCATTGTTCTTATATGTACTACACTATTTGCACTTCTATGCTTTACTCATGATAGAAGTTGAACAAGACATAGATCCTGATCAGAACCTTCTTGATAACATCTATCCAAATTGTTGCTACTACACGGAGGAACAGTTCAATACCACTATTAAATATGACCTTGGTATATCTATTATCCATTTCAATAGTAGAAGTCTTTACGCAAATGTTCTAAGTATAAAAGATTACATAAGTCAGTTCAAAAAACCCTTCAACATTATTGCCATTTCAGAAACATGGATAAATGCAGAGAGGGGGTCTGACTTCTTTATTAAGGGATATGAGTTTCATAGCAATAGTAGAGCAAATGGACCTGGTGGTGGTGTAGCACTATTTGTGGAAGAAGGTCTATCTTACAAGGTTCTAGATAACTTGTCAGTAACTATTGATGATGTAATGGAAAGTATTACTATTGAAATAGAAATGGGGAGAATGAAAAATGTAATTATCAGCTGTCTCTACAGAAAACCAGGATCCAATATTGATACATTTATCACAAATATGGAAAAATTGTTTAGCTCAACAAAACAAAAAAATATTTATATTTGTGGGGATTATAATATTGATTTATTGAATCCAAACAAGCATAAATCAACAAATGAATTTATTGAAATAATGTATAGTATGAGTCTCTTCCCAACAATAACCAAACCAACCAGAATAACATCACATTGTGCCTCCCTAATTGATAATATTTTTACAAATAATATGGAGAGTAAAGTGATAAGTGGAATATTAATGAACGATATTAGTGATCACCTGCCTGTCTTTCTAATTTATGAATGTAATTATAGAAAAAAGAGTGAGTTAAAGGAAATTAAATATAAAAGAATAAGAACTGAAGAATCTATAGCTGCTCTAAAAAATGAGCTAATGAGTTGGAATTGGACCAGTGTGTACAATGAAACAGAGGCAGATAAGGTTTATGATATAATTTTAGATACATTCAATGATCTATATGCTAAGCACTGCCCTCGCAAGCCGTATAAGACCAACAATCGTTTTGCAGGAAACCCCTGGATGACCAAGGGGCTTCAAAATGCATGTAAAAAAAAGAATAGCTTGTATAGACACTTTATAAAAATGAAAACGAAGGAGGCAGAGATTAAATATAAGAAATATAAAAATAAATTAATAACTATTATGAGACTGTGCAAGAAGGATTATTATACTAAACTACTAGATAAGAATAAAAATAATGTTAAAGGTATATGGAATATATTAAATAATATTATTAGAAATAAACAAAAAAATCTAACATATCCTGATCACTTCACAGATAAGGGAAGGCAAATTATTACAATGAAGGAGGTGGTTGATGGTTTTAATAACTTCTTTGTTGACGTTGGGCCCAATCTTGCCAAAGAAATAAAGGATACTGGAAAGACACCAGAAGTAATGGAATGGGACGAGAGAACTGCCGATTCAATGTCTTTGGGAACGGTTGATAGGATGGAAATTATTGATATAGTAAATAATAGTACCAACAAAACTTCCACTGATTGGAATGACATTGATATGTCATTGATAAAGAAAATAATTGAAGGAATTGCTGATCCACTAACTCATATGTGCAACTTGTCATTCAAAACCGGCACCTTCCCAGATAAAATGAAACTGGCTAAAGTCATTCCAATATACAAAGCCGGCAATAAACATCAATTCACAAATTATAGACCTGTTTCCCTACTACCACAGTTCTCAAAGATACTGGAGAAACTATTTGTGAAAAGACTGGATGATTTTATTGACAAACATAATTTATTAAATGATAGTCAGTACGGTTTTAGATCATCTAGATCAACATCCATGGCCCTTATGGAGCTAGTAGAAGAAATCTCAGGATGCATTGATAAAAGGAAATATGCAATTGGTGTTTTTATTGACCTAAAGAAGGCTTTTGATACAATTGACCATGGGATATTGCTAAAAAAAATGGAGTGGTATGGTGTCAGAGGGGTAGCACTCACCTGGTTACAAAGCTATATTCGTAATAGGAAGCAATTTGTCCAACTGGGTAACCATAAATCAATGTGCCTAAATACGACCTGCGGTGTTCCACAGGGGTCAGTGTTGGGACCCAAACTGTTTATTTTATATATTAATGATATTTGGAAAGTGTCAAATATTTTAAAATTGGTGGTTTTTGCAGATGACACAAATATTTTATGTTCGGGGGAAGATTTGCAGCAGCTATTATTAATGGTCAAAAGTGAATTGAAAAAAATTAAATGTTGGTTTGATGTAAACAAATTATCGTTAAACCTGAACAAAACAAAGTTTATGATATTTGGAAATCGTCAAATTAAGCAAGATGTGAGTTTGGAAATTGAAAACATAACAATTGAAAGAGTTCACGAAATTAAGTTTCTGGGGGTTTTAATTGATCATAAGCTCTGCTGGAAACCTCATATTAAATATTTGTGCTCCAAAGTATCCAGAAGCATTGGAATACTGGGAAAAACCAAACACTTTTTAGATCAGAAATCACTCAAAATTCTTTATTATGCACTTATTGATCCGTATCTGTCCTACTGTGCTGAGGTATGGGGAAATGCATACAAAAGCACTATACAAAAGATTTGCACATTACAAAAAAGGGTCATAAGCAGTGGCGGTGCGTCAATAGAGGGCGCTAGGGCGCCGCCCCTCCTAAAATTTTGCAATGAAAAAAAAAAAGAAGAAAAAAATATATAATATATACTGTCAAAAAACATTATATATCAAATAATTTAAATAAGAAATATACCGTGTTGACGCGCTAAATGTGTGTGTGGGAGACCGTAAGCCCCTGTCAACAACCACTTAAGTTAAATATAATATATCGCCATTCATCATTACTGAGAAAAGCCCCTCCCCTCTCGGGGCGCCGGCCCAATGTGTGTCTATGGAAAGCTAACAAACATTTCACCCTCGTGACGGCAAGGACAGCTTCTCATTGGCGGATGAAACGTGAATCTTCGGGCGCACGAATCTGCGCCCTAGCCAATGACATCGTTTCTTATTGCAACGTGGTTGGACTATTCGTCCAATCAGAGACCTTTATCATTCCCTCACGTCCCATGTAGCTACGCGAGCAACACAGCTAGCAGAGACTTTGATTATGTTAGTATGGCGACTGAAAACTCTGTGGTATCTCTATGCGAAACACCTTTCAATCCACGATCAGATGTTGACAAGAAGAGGCTGAAAGAGTTGGGACCCGAACATCCGGATTTAAATATTCAGCAGCAAAGCAGTGAAGCTACATGCACCAAGCTACATGCTAACCGGAGCTGCTAGCTGGAGGCTCCGTGTGCAGTGGCTCTGAGCAGCCGAGGAAGCGCCGGGCTGTGAAGGAAGATGAGCTGGAATGATTGCTGCAGAAGTGAGTGTCAAAATCAGCAGATGCCTGTGTTAGAGTTTAATGTTTTATCTTTCCCACAGCAGAACACATGTTGGACATTGTTAGATTTGGGTGGATATCATATCAGGCTATAACTTTATCTAAAATACCAATTCAACCCCCAACAAGTTAGTGTGTGTGTGTGTGTGTGTGTGTGTGTGTGTGTGTGTGTGTGTGTGTGTGTGTGTGTGTGTCATAGCTACAGCCATCAAGGTGGCTCCTGGCCTTTTGTCTGTTGCTGAGCCATCAAGACACACAAAACATAGTTTTTTGTCTGTAGTATGAAGCCTGTTTGTAATAGATATTTCCCCACAACTTATCTTACTGTCTCTCTCTATATATTTATCTGTAGGTTTGTGACACCATACTTGGACACACCAGGGAACGCTTTGCCTTCAAAGACCACCTCACCAGTGCCACCTTACTGCAGGGCCCCCAGTTTGAATGCTACGTCAATGTATTCCCTGAAGTTGCTCTGGCCACCACATTGAATGTTTCTTAAACCATTCTGCTCTGAACCTCTCATGCCCAAAGTTACAGTTTGTTGATAGTTGTTATTGGACAGTGTTGAGCACTGTGTTTTCTTGAAATAAAGCTTTGTTTTTTAGAATATTCTACTCAAAACCTCTTTTCTTCTCATTGTGGAGTGCTATTTAAACCGCGCCGCCCAACTGCGCCCCCCCAAAAAAAAAATGTCACCAGCCGCCACTGGTCATAAGGATGATTCATCATGCTGGCTACCTTGACCATACTAATTCCCTGTTTTTAAAATCTGGTATTTTAAAGTTTAAGGACCTCGTTGATTTCAAAATTGGTCAAATTATGTTTAAAGCCTTTAACAACGAGTTACCAGGCAACATTCAATTGATGTTCATGTTAAGAGAGGGAACATACAATTTAAGAGGGAATTTTAACTTTAAACAGCCAACCATCCACACAAATCTGAAAAGTATGTGCATCTCTGTTTATGGTGTGAAACTGTGGAACAAATTAGACGAGGACAAACAAATGTGCATTAACTTGGGACAATTCAAACATAAGTTCAGGCAGTCTCTCTTGGTCGGATATCGGGAACTGGACTGGTAATTTTTTAATTTTTATTCTTGGCATTGTATGTTTTTTAAGTAGGGCTCTATTTTATTTTATTTCATATTAAAGATTAAATGTTTTAAATGTTAAGATTTATTATTATTATTACTGCTTTTTTTTTCTCTCTTTCTAATTTTTTGTGTGTTATTATATGATAAGTTAAGGGGGGCTGAACTTGATAAGCCTCGCTTCTTTCAGCCCCTTCTTGAACTTGCACAACATTTCTTTCATTTTGTATTACTTGGTGTGCTGTCTGTTTTGTGTTTGTTTGAGAGAAATAAAAATTCAATTCAATGAAAGCGCTTCCAGCGCTACTTCAGGACCAGCAGCAGTTTGATTCAGCAACAGCAGGACGGCGGTGATGAGGGGCGGAGCTTCACGCAAACTCAGCGTCACGCAAATTTTTCGCTCGAAACGCGTCATTTGCCCGGCCCGGCGAAAAATTTGCTTTTTCCGCGTTGTGCATTGACTTTGCATGTAATCTACTCACGAGAATAATTCTCAACACTTTTGGTGTGAACGCAGCATCAGGCGGGTATTTATGGATAAGCAGGAAATGTTTAAGGAGTGGTCCTGTCCCTGTCAGGAAACTGGACTTACCTTGTAAGTGGTTCATAAGTGTGTTTTATGAACCACCGTCAATATTCAGCAAAAAGCTATTTTTTCGTGTAAATGCTGAGAACTGTTCAAATAAAAACTGAGCCTTAGAACCTGAAATATTGCCTTTTCACCGGCATGCTGGATAATAAACCAGCACAGAGGGTTTCAGAATGACCTCACAGATGTATTTACATGTGTGGGTTTTATTCCACTCCCTGTGCAGTGCTTATAAGTTTTCAGATGCTGTGCACAGAGTATCTGTTCCTAAGTTGAGCATTTCAGTAGCGGGGGCTTTAACTTTCAGTCGTGTCAACCTCTCCTGATGATAGCTTCTTACGCTGCAAGATTCATGGCGCACATTGCCCGCCTTCCTCCCTTAGTGTGTCCATAACTCATTTGAGTGTAAGAGCAAACAAACTGCTGTAACAGCTCTCTGGACAGGAGTTTGCCTGGTCCAGTTATATGATGTTGCTCTCCTCTCCCTGTGCCGCCTCCCAAACGAGCCCGCGGCACTTTGTAACCACCACTTTATGTCCCGAAAGACGCCGGACCAATAGTTGCTGAAATCCGATGCGACCATAACACATAAATCATCTTTTAAGCACTGAGAAGAGCAGGTGCGGGCATAAACAGTGTCGACGCTGCTTTCTCAATGATGTAAATAATTTATCAAACCGACACACACACACACACACACACACACACACACACACAGCACTGTTAATTCTGTCCCAGTCAGTATGTAATCCTTAGACGCCATTTTAGTGGAGGGTCTGTCAAGACTCACACACACACACACCTACACACACACACACACACACACACACCTACACACACACACACACACACACGGACACACACACAAACACGCACTCACACACAGTCAGTGTTTTAGAGGCGGCCCTGTCTGTCGCCGTAATGAATCCCACTGTGATCACTCTGGCAGTTGTGGTCATCACTCTCTGACCAACACACACACACACACGCACACACACACACACACACACACACACACACACACACACAGATGCATGCATGTGCATACTACCCCTTCACACACACACACACAGAGGTCCTGCTGGCTGTCTGCTCATTCATCATGCGACCCCTCATGGAGTAGCTTGTGGGAGTCTGGGGATGCGATGGAGATGGAAGGACTGAGGAGGAGGAGGGGGAGGAGGAAGAGGAGGTGTGTTGGTGGGGGAGGTGTGTGGGGGTGAGGGGGCGAGGGGGTGAAAAGGGTGTTGGAGAACGGGATGGGGGGGTCTGAGCCTGGGCGAGAGAGAGAGAGAGAGAGAGAGGGGGATGTGAGCAGACAGACAGAAAGAGATGATACTTTATTATGGAAGAGGAAGAAAGCTCATAGCTCCGTGCCTGGGGACCGTCTCACAGGCAGAGGAGGGAGGAGGGATTGTGGGAAGGCACCCAAGGGACCACAACACCCTTCACTCTCCAGCGGAAGAAACCCGGCCACCACCGCCTCGTTTATTGAAATCAGGCTTGATTTTGTCCATGAAGAGTCTTGAGAAGAAGGATCCCTTCCTCCTCTCCCCACCATCATGTTGAGGACTGTGTCCTCGTCCTGCGTCCAGCAGCTGATCGACGGTAGCTTCCCCAGGAGCGTTAAGTGCATATCTAAATAGTTGATGAGCGCTAAGCTGCTGGGGGAAAGTGTCGCCGGCGGCGCCTCATTGAACGCCGCTTCTGAGACACCCGGTGGGACTGCTTTAAACAAGCCGGCATCTTGCCGGCAGCAACCTGGGAAAGGAGATGGTTCCGAGCCCAGCAGGTTCTTCACCTCCCCAATCTTTAAAGATAATTATCACAAGACGCAGCTGTGTTTCATTCAAACACTGTAGGTAAAGCGCAGATGAATGGGTGTAAAGGGAGACTCTGAGAAGAGCTTTAAAGGACAAATCCCCCACGGACGCCATGTTGTACAGGCAGTGTGTTACAGAGTATTGTGATGCTTTTCATTACTTATCAAATATTCCCTCAACGTGTCTTTGCTGCTTGAGTTAGTTATCTCCACAAACCTTGTTGGCAGCCACCAAAAGATGAGGCGGGAAGTTCATTTTGCCAAATCTGGGACTGACAGATTTCACAACACGTTAATTCCTAAATCTTTTTGACGTTAATGTCTTGAGACCTTCTGATGAATCAACAAGCAGGATGTAGATTGACACTGTTTTAAAACCACTAAACTACTTGAGTGGTTTGGGATCATATTTGGGAGTGTGTCTCCCTTTTTCTTCCCCACTGGAATTCTCCTTTTAGGAGCCGATGTGTCGATGATGAACGTTGCTTCTGTAATTTAGGAACGAGCCCACAGGTCTGTCCACATATGATCAGTGCCCAAGTGTTTTTTTCTTTTGGTATTTCCCAGAAACAGAAATACATTACCGCCAGCTGGTATTTAAAAGTATTTATGTGTTTTATGATGATTACAACATGCAGCATGGTGGGAACTTGACTTTTATCAAAGTGAAGAACAGATTTCTTAAGTTAAAAGTCATGTTGATGCGCTCTGCTTCTGATGCGTAAACGGTGGCTGCAAACATGGCACTGCATGTAAAGCCATGTGTTTAGTTCATCAAATTAAGATTCATTATTCACCAGGAAAAAATGCTGTGCAGCAACATCACTACAAAGTGAGGAGCGCAAATATAAATAATCAGTGCAAAATATATACAATGCCAAATACAGTATGGATACATAAATACAAAATACAAGCAGGTTTATGGTATGGATCAGTTTAGATTGGTTGCATAAAGATATATTTGCACAGTTCTAGGCAGTGCAAGAGTACATAAGAGTACAAGTACGGCTGCAACTAACGATTAATCATTGTTAATTAATCTGGCAATTCTTTTGTTTTTGATGCATTGAGTGTTTGTTACTGCATAGCAATGACTCACAAGAAAATATCTCTTTAACTCTATTAATTTCCCTTCCGTATGGTCCTCTTCTAGGTCTGGTATCCCTCCAGCAACGGATGCTTCAGTGCTGACGGGTGTATGAAGCATCCTCTGTCACCGTGGCGACACTCCCAGGCTGCACTTTCCAGCTGCCGCTGCGTGTGCGTGTGCGTGTGCGTGTGCGTGTTGCCGTGTGCGCTTCATTCTCCTCCAGAGAGCTGGGAGTTGATGCCCACACCGTGGCAGCGCGGAGATGGAGGAGCTGGCTTGTCCAGAATTGATGTCTCTTGAAGGCGTTTTGTTGTTGCTCACCCCTGCACCCAAGGGACCATTAAGCTGAAAATAATTGGCTCTGAATCTCCTCCCTTCATCGATCCTTTAGAGTCAGTGAACTCTCCGAGACACAAGCGTATTCAGAGACAGAGAGAGAAATATACGCACACACACACACACACACACACAGAGGGAAGTGTGTGTGTGTGTGTGTGCGTGTGTGTGTGTGGAAAAGGAAAGGAGAAAGAAAGGCACAGAGGGTTTAAACACCAGCAGCTCAATATAAGGAAGCGCATGGCCGTAGAATAGCCGTCACCGGTTCTCAGCGGAGATTCAATCAAGTGAATTTCTTCATCTCTGAAGATGCATTGTTTTTTTTGTTTGTTTTAGGAACAGAGGAGGAAGAGGCCCGAAACACTCCTGGATCCCCATTTATCTCCAGTGACAGTCACACCGGCCCCACGCCTCCTCTCTACCGGCTGGCCAACAGAGGGAGCCCATGCTGTTCCACAGAGCCGGCGCTCGCCTCCACCGGTCCTCTGGTCTTAGAACCGTGAAGTTTAACAGGCGTTACCTGATTTGTTTGGAGCTCAGATGTACAACAACACTTATAAAACCACTTAAAGCTGCATTAATTGATTGTTGATCCACTTGGGGGCCGTGGAACAAGTTGAAACTTTAACACTAATTAGTTATCAGAAGTTACACAGCCAGTAGATCTAGAGCAACATGGACTCATATTGTGCACCTGATGAAGGGAACGCCTCGTTGCGTGGTTCGGTTCGACTCAACTAAACTCAGTGGAGACGCTACTGCGATGACATCATCGTACACACGCCACTCGCTAAATGCTTTTCTTCAGCATTGTACAAGTTTTTTTGGCTGTAACTGTTTTTTTTTTAAATGGTCTAAATGAATAAAAACACTGTTATTGACGGTAGCTTGATTCTATAAAGACGGGTGGGGTTTGTGCAGTCTGACATGTTTTCCCTCCATATTCTAGAATCGACTAAGCTCGCTCTGAACCTTGACCAAGGTCTCAAGTCCTATGCACACTTTCTGCTCATGGAAAATAGAGCAAGTGGAATAGTAGAAATGGGACGTAAGTCTCCCCCAAGAAACAATGTCTGTCTCTTTAGTGTTCCACTCTGTTTTACATTACACATCATTATTTTTCACATGGCAAATATCGACCAAGGCAGCTTTAATTAACAACAACAAACAATACATATTTTATTGGTAGAAAAAACAGCAAACTGCATTGTTCTTGCCATGTGAACATCACACAGTCATGCATGTTGTAGGTTCAGTGACTTGAACAAGAACCCTGTGCAACGAATCCTTCATTTAAGGACGACCACCATTTCAAACCAGCGGCTCATGGATCTCTCTGTGAAACTCAGGGGTTGGATTAGCAGCCATAACGTGCATTCGTCTTCAATTACCTCCTTCAATCTTCATATAGTCAGGTCCGGATTTAATTAAATCCATATCCATCTGTCTTCATCATTTCTGCGGTTGCTGGAGGAATCCGAGGTGCCGGCGTTCCCGTCATCAATAGGCGGATGAAGGCCGCTCTCGGTGAAGAATTGATGGCCGCCGAGGACGCGGCAGGGGGTGTTCATGCTCGGTATCACTCACTCCCTCTCTGGCCTTTACCATGCAGAGCATCTTCACCGTGAATATGAAAAAGCATTTACATACCCTGTCCATCCATAACGTGACTCCGAGGTAATTAGTTCTCTTCATATTCATACTTCAGAGATGACATTAATAATAATCTTGTGTCCCCACCATTGGAAATAGGTCAGGGATAATTGAATTTGTTTATGGTATTTTCTCCCATTAAGAGTAATCAGATAAGTAGTGGGGTCCATCCCCGTGACAGTGTTCTCCACCACTGATGAACCATCACATTAATTGAAGTTAATGGGCAGAGCGGAGAGCGATGGATGGAAGGCTGCATGGATGAGTGCGTCCAATGAGCGGCAAAGGGAGGGCCGGGTTCATCCCCCTTGTTCTTCCAGGCCGGGACCAAAGGGCTGCCTGCGTATGCACAGCAGCAAACACAAAAACGCCTGCATTAAATATTTACTGAGATTAACTCTTCACAAGCTCCCTGCAAAGTATCCCGGCTGTCCTGTGGGAGCGGAGCGTTCAGCGCGCGCTGGTCCACAGAGCAGTGACTGGGTTCCCAGCACCACCAGAGTGCTCATGTGACTGCATTGTAATGCTGTGTTCTGCAAAATATCTGGAGAAAAAAGTTGCATTCAAGACACACTTACCATACATGTTGTTTTCAATTGATGGAGTATTTTTAAAGCCACTCGCAATTCAAACACAACAAAAACTGCGGACAGCAAATGTAGTGCAGCAAAATATGGAATTGTAAGTCAACAATGTGCATTAAAAGTCACAGGACATTATGAAGACTGCACTGTTTAATCTATTTTTACATTTCTACAATACACTTTTTATTTATTGACAAAATATATATTAAAGAAATGTCTGACTATATTATTATTAAATGAGAATTGTGAGAACTAAAAAGAGTCCTAGACCTCTAGAAGTCTGTGGAGAGAAATCCTGCTGCTGATGCATTCTGGGATTAATTATCTATAACATACTTTAAAAGCTTTTGAATATAGATAGATAGATAGATAGATAGATAGATAGATAGATAGATAGATACTTTATCCCCAAGGGAAAATTAGTTAAAAAAATCTAAACATATAATATATATATATATATATATATATATATATATATATATATATATATATATATATATCCACCTGACTACATGGATCCTGGACTACCTCACCAACCGTCCACAGTATGTGCGGATACGGGAGTGTGAGTCAGATCGGGTGTCCTGCAGCACGGGAGCCCCACAGGGAACCGTTCTGGCTCCATTCCTCTTCTCCATTTACACCTCGGACTTCAACCACAACTCTGCCAACTGCCACCTGCAAAAGTTCTCTGACGACTCTGCAATCGTCGGCCTCATTTCCGCAGATGATGACAGGGAGTACAGAGAACTGAACCAGGACTTTTTAGGATGGTGCCAGCGGAACCGCCTCCAGATAAACTCCAGTAAGACCAAGGAGCTGGTGGTGGACTTCCGCCGGGGTAAACGCTCTCCTCCGGTACCGGTGAGCATCCAGGGACTGGACATTGAGATCGTTAAATCTTACAAGTACCTGGGTGTCCACTTGAACAACAAACTGGACTGGTCCGACCACGTACACGCCCTTTATAAAAAGGGACAGAGCAGACTCTTTCTGCTAAGGAAACTGAGGTCTTTTGGGGTGCAGGGAGCACTTGTTTCTATTGTATTATTATTTTTATTCACTTGTGAGCAAGGCTGTAATCCTGTAATTTCCCCACTGCGGGACTAATAAAGGATTATTTTACCTTATATATATACAGGCAATTTTTGGAAGCCAGCTGCAAGTGATATCATCTGTGATATTATCTTGTTTAGGTTGTTTGCCAATTTCATAGATTTTTGTGCTCTACAAGCAGTATATTTTCAATCAAGGTGCATTTAAAAAACATATATTTATGACATTCTTTTTATTTACATTTGACCCAAAATGTACCAGGTTTAATAATCGCTTCACTCTGAATTCTCTAAACGATCAAATCATAGATCACCTTACAGATGTAATAATAGATTGATGTACGGCTGGATGACGGTGCACAGGTCATGGGATTCACCATAAATATCCACACCTGGGTGATGCTGTGCACAATGACAGCTGTTCTGGCATTGTTGGAAAACCTTACCAATGATACAAAGTAAAAGTATTGATATGCAAATGTGAGGTTGAGGATGTGTCTTTACATTTATATACTTCTTCACTGGCTTCAGACTCTTTGAACCCTCCATGCGCTGACTTTCAGGAGAACAGCCAATCACAGGTGTGTGTGCAACTGTACAGCTTTACAACTGATCGTATCCATCTCTGACACCATAGAGTTCTTAGAAAGACATGATTTGAGGTACAGATCATTGATTCTTGCCATCTTTAGGACCGCACTACTCAACGTGAAAGCAAAACGCTGCAGCGACACAGAGAGCACCTCGTCAAACTTTGTTTTAGCTGACGTGTAAGGGAAGTGTGGCGCAGAATCTCCAAAGCAAGGATCATTTAGACCCCAAGATGGAACCAACAAGGAAACGTTAGCAGAGAAATGCGCCTAAAGGTCTGATGAAGCTGTTAACATTCCAGACTGCAGTTACCTGCCAAGCCCAGGCAGAGAGCCGCCGCTGCCATAACAAGGCTTGACGGGGATTTCAGGAAGCAGCAACACACACAACAATCAATAGGCCGGCCTCGGAGGAAGAGCAGGGGGGAGCCAGACTTCACAACCAATCTCCTCTGAATGCATTACAGCACCTTGCCTCCACCCTCGCTCCAACGCGGCTCCATCTGAGCGAGAGAGGCGCTAAAGAGGAAGAGCGCGGTGACGAGTATGAAGAGCGGTAAAGCGCTGGCAGAGCGATGGAGCTGATCTATGGAGAGCTGGAGCCGCGCTCCTCCTCTCGCAGCGGCTCTGCAGCGCTTCCTCCTGCTCTGTCACGTCCCCTCAGGCTGTGTCTGCGCCGGCTTTCTAACGCTTCTATTCTTGTGAGAACCACTTCTAGACTTTTAGATGGAGGACATTTTGGCTGGTCCTCAATTTTTCAATAATTCTCCGGAGCAGGACAATAACAGTAACACACTAAATGAACTGTACACTTTGCATTATGATCAGAACAGATGACAAATTGTAGTATGAGCATTCATCTAAACAAGATCAAACTGTGCTGTAATGAGACAAACCTCCATCCACACAAGGAGGTCACTCGGCCTCACATTAATCACCGCCCTGCCCTTCACTGCTGACCTCTTTCAATGGGACTGTGTGCAGATGGTTCAATCATTTAGGGTGAAGACACACTTTAAAAGTGAATGGTCTCCCAGCAAGGGAAGAGTTTCAACATTTGTGTCTTCGATGCTTTACGTTTACTACGCCGTGTAAAACGTGTGATTGTGTAAAAC
Organism: Myoxocephalus aenaeus; assembly: GCA_038501785.1. NCBI lineage: Eukaryota > Metazoa > Chordata > Actinopteri > Perciformes > Cottidae > Myoxocephalus > Myoxocephalus aenaeus. The sequence goes on along the minus strand of JBAMJR010000243.1, from coordinate 2,085,939 downwards.
CTCATGAAATATTGTCTCTTGGGGCATTTTCAAACCTGGGTTGTTTACCCAGTTGTCATCATTTGTTTGGGAATATTCAAACACAGAAATTGTACCTGAGTGCGGACACAACATTCTTTAGAGGAAGCGGTCCGGAGCCGATCCTTTGTGTTGGTGTTTAGGAATGTGATTGAATAAGATAAGATAAGATAAGATAAGATAATCCTTTATTAGTCCTGCAGTGGGGAAATTACAGGATTACAGCAGCCTTGCTCACAAGTGAATAAAAAGAATAATACAATAGAAACAAGTAATATAAATAATATAAATGAGCAGTAAAACAGTAGAGAAATATTAATATACAGAATGAAACCCAACCTGGATGTAACCCCTACAAGACGTACTCTGCAGGGTTGAGCTTAGTGCTCTTTGAACACTGACATGTGGAGGAGCAGAATCACTAGTTTCTAGCAGCAAGCTGGAGAATCGGCTCCTTCGTGCTGTTTGCTCACACGGCTCCTCCTGGTCAGGAAACACATGAAGCAAAGCAGTGAAGGCATGATGTTAAAGTGTCCCATACGGCTGCTGGATCCCGTCTCCAACAGTCAACACGGATTCCTTTTATCCACGAAGATCTTCTTTCCGTGACCTGGACAGAGTAGTTTATATAAATTATACCTTAGATCAAATATTTTTCATATTTTCATTTGAACCATATATAAACCTTAATTAAGGTAAAGGATGTGTTGTCTGAGGTAATGCAGACACAAGCATGACATAATGAAAGTGACACGGTAATCAGTTTGAATTCACTGTTATCGAGGAAACGTGCAGTGTAAGAAAAGCATGCATTCATAAACGGTCGGCAAACATATGGAGTATAAATTATTGTTAGGTAAGGATATAAAACTCCTTTGGGAAACAGGTCAGCTGTACATGTACACCGATGTTTGCCTCTGTGCTCACTGTTGTCTAGCGTGGTGCATGTACAGGACCCCTCTGCGGGGCAGAGTTCAGTAGGCTGCTGTCAGGGACATGGGGGCCCGGCGGGGCCCCTGCAGTGTTGCCTCACCCCGAGTCACCTCAGGCTGACCTCTCCTAAGTAATTACTCCTGTCACTCCGTCCCCACCCAAACGACATCATCGGCGTGACGATGGATTTGTTGATGCTACTAATCACTGGCCGGCCTCTGGACAGCGCGCCTTCATACCACCGCCCTGCTTTACAAGCTCCTGTGCTCTGCATCCTCACAGCAGCTCCACTAGTTCATATTTGCATACATTTCCACTCGCTAATTGTAGTGGAGGATGACTGTGTTGAGCGGTCATGGCTGCTGGAGGTGATTTTAATGGGGTGGACACACAATAATGTGCCCTCTCGCCCTGGTTTGTGCCCGGGCCTCATTAGGGTGATCAGGGTGTGCCAGTCAGAGACGGCTGCCGTTGGGGTGAGAGGGCACAACACAGCACACGGATTTGTCTTTGGATAAGTGTCATGGAAATATTTCATTATGGTCTGCTAGCCTTCCAAAACTTTTGTATTTTTTTCCACTAAATCAGTAATGATGGTAAAGAATTGCTGCTCAAAGATTTAATTTGCAAAAACTGAAAAAGGACATTGGGTGATTCACTGCATGTTTACTGCATTACTTTATCTGCTGTTTTCCAAAGGGTTATATTCATGTATTTATGTCTCTCATGGTCACAGTTTATCTCCTGATTAGGTCTTGAGTTGATATTTATTTTTATTAACTATTTATTTTAGTTCCAACATAGTAGTGTAGTATTGAGGTCATAGTAGTGTAGTAGTGAGGTCATAGTAGTGTAATAGTGAGGTCATAGTAGTGTAGTAGTCAGGTCATAGTAGTGTAGTAGTGAGGTCATAGTTGTGTAGTAGTGAGGTCATAGTAGTGAGGTCATGTAGTGTAGTAGTCAGGTCATAGTAGTGTAGTAGTGAGGTCATGTAGTGTAGTAGTCAGGTCATAGTTGTGTAGTAAGGTCATAGTAGTGGAGAAGTGAGGTCATAGTTGTGTAGTAGTGAGGTCATAGTAGTGGAGAAGTGAGGTCATAGTTGTGTAGTAGTGAGATCATAGTAGTGTAGTAGTGAGGTCATGTAGTCCAGAGGTGTTGGCTAACTACAGACCTATCTCTAACCTTCCCTTCCTCTCTAAGATACTGGAGAAGGTAGTCGCAAATCAGTTGTGTGACTTTTTACATAACAATAGTTTATTTGAGGAGTTTCAGTCAGGATTTAGAAAGCATCATAGCACAGAGACAGCACTAGTGACAATTACTAATGACCTTCTAGTTGCATCAGATAGGGGACTTGTCTCTGTACTTGTCTTGTTAGACCTTAGTGCAGTATTCGACACCATTGACCATGACATCTTATTACAGAGACTAGACCAGTCGATTGGTATTAAAGGTACAGCATTAAGCTGGTTTAAGTCGTATTTATAAGATCGATCTCAGTTTGTATTTGTAAACGATGAGGTGTCGATGACCACCGGTGTTTGTCATGGAGTTCCACAAGGTTCTGTGCTTGGACCAATTTTATTCACCTTATATATGCTTCCTTTAGGCAATATTATCAGAAAACACTCCATAAACCTTTACTGTTATGCCGATGATACTCAACTATATCTGTCAATCAAGCCAGATGAAATCCACCAGGTCGCTAAACTTCAAGCGTGTCTTAAAGACATCAAGACCTGGATGACCTGCAACTTCCTGCTGCTGAACTCGGACAAGACTGAAGTCATTCTACTCGGCCCAGAACACCTCAGAAACCAATTATCTGACGATATGGTTTCTCTGGATGGCATCGCTCTGGCATCCACCACCACCGTAAGGAATCTCTGAGTTATTTTTGACCAGGACCTATCCTTTGGCTCCCACGTGAAACAGATCTCAAGGACTGCCTTTTTTCACCTACGGAACATCTCAAAGATCCGGCACATCCTGTCTCAAAGCGATGCAGAAACATTGATCCACGCATTTGTTACTTCAAGACTGGATTACTGTAACTCCGTATTATCAGGCTGCTCCGGTAAGTCCCTTGGGTCTCTCCAGCTGATCCAGAATGCTGCAGCTCGTGTACTAACAAGGACTCAGAAGAGAGATCACATTACTCCTGTACTAGCTGCTCTCCACTGGCTTCCTGTAAGATCGAGAATCATATTTAAAATCCTTCTCCTCACCTATAAAACCTTAACTGGTGATGCACCATCATATCTTAAAGAGCTTATAGTGCCATATTACCCCACTAGAGCGTTACGCTCACTGAATGCAGGGTTACTTGTGGTTCCCAGAGTCTTAAAAAGTAGGTTGGGGGCTAGAGCTTTCAGTTATCGGGCTCCTCTTCTGTGGAATCAGCTTCCACTTTCAGTCCGGGGGGCAGACACAGTCACCTCATTTAAGAGTAGACTTAAGACTTTCCTCTTTGATAGCGCTTATAGTTAGGGCTGTTTCAGGCTTATAGTTAGGGCTGGCTCAGGTTTGCCCTGGTCCAGCCCTTAGATATGCTGCTATAGGCCTAGACTGCTGGGGGACATCTTAGGATACACTGAGCTCCTCTTCTCTTCCTCTTTCGCTCCTCTTCTCTTCCTCTTTCAATCCTCCTCTCCTCTTCTTTCTCTCCATCTGGATAAACTATTGTCTCTTCAATGCACATTACTAACTCTACTTTCTTTTTTCCATGGATTCATGGCTGCCTGGAACCGGTCCTGCCCCAGGTCCTGCCCCCGCCCCTGCCATGGATTCATGGCTGTCTGGAACCGGTCCCGCGGGTCCTGCCCCCGGTCCTGCCCCTCCCCCTGCCATGGGTTCATGGCTGCCTGGAACCGGTCCTGCCTGCTACCATGGCCCTGCTGATGGAACCGGCCTGGAACCGGTCCTACCTGCTGCCATGGCCCTTCTGATGCCCCCCTCCTCTCTACCGCCTTCTGCTTCATGGATTATCAGGATCATGGACCATGCCTAATACTCATTATATGAATAATTTTCTAATAAAGAAGGTTTCTTCCCCTTTTTTTCCCTGTGAAAGGGTTATAGTTAGGGCTGGCTCAGGTTTTCAATTCAATTCAATTCAGTTTATTTTATATAGCCCAACATCACAAATACAAGTTTGCCTCGGAGGGCTTTACAATCTGTACACATAACATCCCTGTCCCGGGACCTCACATCGGATCAGGAAAAACTCCCCTAAAAAGATAGTAAAAACCCTTTCACAGGGAAAAAAAGGGGAAGAAACCTGAGGGAGAGCAACAGAGGAGGATCCCTCTCCCCGGATGGACAGAAGCAATAGATGGCATGTGGCCAGAATGAATAGCGTAGTTACATTCAATGAATATGACAGAAATTATTCATATAATGAGTATTAGGCATGGTCCATGATCCTGATAATCCATGAAGCAGAAGGCTTCATGGATGGGGGGGGGGGGGGGGGGGGGGGCAGGACCCGGGGCAGGACCGGTTCCAGACAGCCATGAATCCATGGCAGGGGCGGGGGCAGGACCGGGGGCAGGACCCGGGGAAGGACCCGGGGCAGGACCGGTTCCAGGCAGCCATGAATCCACGGAAAAAAGAAAGTAGAGTTAGTAATGTGCATTGAAGAGACAATAGTTTATCCAGATGGAGAGAAAGAAGAGGAGAGGAGTGAAAGAGGAAGAGAAGAGGAGTGAAAGAGGAAGAGAAGAGGAGCTCAGTGTATCCTAAGATGTCCCCCAGCAGTCTAGGCCTATAGCAGCATATCTAGGGGCTGGACCAGAGCAAACCTGAGCCAGCCCTAACTATAAGCCTGAAACAGCCCTAACTATAAGCGCTATCAAAGAGGAAAGTCTTAAGTCTACTCTTAAATGAGGTGACTGTGTCTGCCCCCCGGACTGAAAGTGGAAGCTGATTCCACAGAAGAGGAGCCCGATAACTGAAAGCTCTAGCCCCCAACCTACTTTTTAAGACTCTGGGAACCACAAGTAACCCTGCATTCAGTGAGCGTAATGCTCTAGTGGGGTAATATGGCACTATAAGCTCTTTAAGATATAATGGTGCATCACCAGCTAAGGCTTTATAGGTGAGGAGGAGGATTTTAAATATGATTCTCGATCTTACAGGAAGCCAGTGGAGAGCAGCTAGTACAGGAGTAATGTGATCTCTCTTCTGAGTCCTTGTTAGTACACGAGCTGCAGCATTCTGGATCAGCTGGAGAGACCCAAGGGACTTTCCGGAGCAGCCTGATAATACGGAGTTACAGTAATCCAGTCTTGAAGTAACAAATGCGTGGATCAATGTTTCTGCATCGCTTTGAGACAGGATGTGCCGGATCTTTGAGATGTTCCCTAGGTGAAAAAAGGCAGTCCTTGAGATCTGTTTCACGTGGGAGCCAAAGGATAGGTCCTGGTCAAAAATAACTCCGAGATTCCTTACGGTGGTGGTGGATGCCAGAGCGATGCCATCGAGAGAAACCATATCGTCAGATAGTTGATTTCTGAGGTGTTCTGGGCCGAGTAGAATGACTTCAGTCTTGTCCGAGTTCAGCAGCAGGAAGTTGCAGGTCATCCAGGTCTTGATGTCTTTAAGACACGCTTGAAGTTTAGCGACCTGGTGGATTTCATCTGGCTTGATTGACAGATATAGTTGAGTATCATCGGCATAACAGTGAAAGTTTATGGAGTGTTTTCTGATAATATTGCCTAAAGGAAGCATATATAAGGTGAATAAAATTGGTCCAAGCACAGAACCTTGTGGAACTCCATGACGAACGGCGGTGGTCATCGAGGCCTCATCGTTTACAAATACAAACTGAGATCTATCTGATGAATATGACTTAAACCAGCTTAATGCTGTACGTTTAATACCAATCGACTGGTCTAGTCTCTGTAATAAGATGTCATGGTCAATGGTGTCAAATGCTGCACTAAGGTCTAACAGGACAAGTACAGAGACAAGTCCCCTATCTGATGCAACTAGAAGGTCATTAGTAATTGTCACTAGTGCTGTCTCTGTGCTATGATGCTTTCTAAATCGTGACTGAAACTCCTCAAATAAACTATTGTTATGTAAATAGTCACACAACTGATTTGCGACTACCTTCTCCAGTATCTTAGAGAGGAAGGGAAGGTTAGAGATAGGTCTGTAGTTAGCCAACACCTCTGGATCCAGGGTGGGCTTTTTAAGAAGAGGTTTAATTACAGCTACTTTAAAAGACTGTGGTATATGACCCATTAGTAAAGACCCATTGATAATATCTAGTAGAGAGGCACTAATTAAGGGTAAAACTTATTTAAACAGTTTAGTCGGAACAGGGTCTATTAGACAGGTAGAACATTTAGAAGTAGAAACCATTGAAGACAGTTGGTCGAGGTTGATGGTAAAAAATCCATCCAGACGCACAACAGGGCCCACAGCCTCCTCCATGGTCATCCCACCTGAGGATGGACCGGCAGTAGTCGAGGGCAGGAGATCACCGATCCTGTCTCTAATAGCCATAATCTTATCATTGAAGAAGTTCATGAAGTCATTACTACTGAGGTCTATATGAATACACGGATCCACCGAGCTATGACTCTCAGCCAGCCTGGCCACAGTGCTAAAGAGAAACCTAGGGTTGCTCTTGTTTTTCTCTATTAGTGATGAGTAGTAGGCTCCTCTGGCATTACGGAGGGCCTTCTTATATGTTCTCAGACTATCCCGCCAAACCAACCGGGACTCCTCCAGACCGTTGGAACGCCATATGCCCTCAAGCTTCCGTGATGCTTGCTTCAATATGCGGGTCTGAGGGTTGTACCATGGAGCGAGCCTCCTTTGCTTAATGATCCTCTTTTTTAGAGGGGCTATCGAGTCCAGTGTCACTCTCAGTGAGCCAGTAGCACCATCGACGAACTGATCAATCTGGGAGGGAGTAAAGTTAGCACAGGAGTCCTCTGTTATATTGAGACATGGTAATGAATCAAATACAGAAGGAATCGCTTCCTTAAATCTAGCAACAGCACCGTCAGTTAGACATCTGGTGTAAAAACTCTTGCCTAACGCTGTACAATCTGGTAGTATAAACTCAAAAGTTATAAGGCAATGGTCTGATAAAAGAGGGTTCTGTGGAAACACTACTAAATGCTCCACGTCAATGCCATATGTAAGAACAAGGTCGAGGGTGTGGTTAAAGCAGTGAGTCGGTTCCTGTACTCTCTGACAGAAGCCAATCGAATCCAACAATAAGCTAAATGCAACACTAAGGCTATCATTGCTAACATCCACATGAATATTAAAATCACCTACAATAATAACCTTATCAGTCTTAAGGACCAAACTTGACAAAAACTCTGAAAATTCAGATATAAATTCGGAGTACAAACCTGGTGCTCGGTATACCACCACAAACAGAATCGGCTGTACTGTTTTCCAGGTTGGATGTGAAATACTAAGAACAAGGCTTTCAAATGAGTTGCAGTTCAATCCAGGTTTAGGACCCATCAACAGACCCGAGTCAAAGATGGCAGCTACTCCACCTCCTCGGCCGGTGTCTCGAGGAATGTGAGTATTAACATGACTTGGAGGAGTAGATTCATTTAGGCTGACATATTCCTCATGTCTAAGCCAGGTTTCAGTAAGACAGAACACATCAATATGGTTGTCTGATATTAATTAATTTACTAATACAGTTTTAGAAGACAAAGATCTAATATTTAGGAGTCCACATTTAATTATCCTATCGTGTTGCACTATTGCAGTAGTGGTGTTAACTCTTATGAGGTTATTTTCTATAACTCCTCTTTTGGTTACTTTTGATTTAATTAATTTAAGTGGCCGTGGGACAGACACAGTCTCTATAGAGTTAAAGGTGGGCAGCTGCCCTAAAGAAAATGCAGGGAATGCAGAGAAGGGTGTAAGACTACAACTCTGCTTCTGCTTCCTGGTCTGTCATGCACGAGGTCGACCAATAAACTTGGTCATATTTGCAGAAAGGAGATCCGCTCCATCCGAAGTGGGATGGATGCCGTCACCCCTAATCAGACCTGGGTTTCCCCGGAAAGACCGCCAGTTATCTACGAAGCCCACATTGTTTGCTGGACACCACCGTGACAACCAACGGTGGAAAGTTGACATGCGGCTATACATCTCATCAGTCACCGTGTTTGGGAGCGGGCCAGAGAAGACTACGGAGTCCGCCATTGTTTTGGCGTAAGCACACACCGACTCCACGCCGATTTTAGTGACTTCCGAGTGGCGAAGCCGGGAGTCATTAAAGCCGACGTGTATTACAATCTTACTGTATTTACGTTTGTCTTTAGCCAACAGTTTTAAATAGGACTCAACGTCGCCCGCCCTGGCCCCAGAAATACATTTGACTGTGGTCCCTGGTTTCGCGATCTTCACGTTTCTAACAATTGAGCTCCCGACAACCAAGGTTGGTTTCTCAGTGCCGCTGAGTGGCGAGAGGCTAGAAACGGGAAGAGGGTGGCAGTGTCCAGAGGACTGCTTAGATCCCGGCTTCTGCCTCCCTCGTACAGTCACCCAGTACCTCGGCTGCTCGGGGGCTGCCGAGGTTTGCCCTGGTCCAGCCCCTGGATATGCTGCTATAGGAATAGACTGCTGGGGGACATCTCTTCTTTCTCTCCATCTGGATAAACTATTGTCTCTTCAATGCACATTACTAACTCTACTTTCTTTTTCCATGGATTCATGGCTGCCTGGAACCGGTCCTGCCCCGGGTCCTGTCCCGGGTCCTGCCCCCGGTCCTGCCCCCGGTCCTGCCCCCTGCCATGGATTCATGGCTGCCTGTAACCGGTCCTGCCTGCTTCCATGGCCCTGCTGATGGAACCGGCCTGGAACCGGTCCTGCCTGCTGCCATGGCCCTGCTGATGGAACCGGTCCTGCCTCCTGCCATGGCCCTGCTGGGGCCCCTCCTCTCTACCGCCTTCTGCTTCATGGATTATCAGGATCATGGACCATGCCTAATACTCATTATATGAATAATTTCTGTCATATTCATTGAATGTGCTGTAACTACGCTATTCATTCTGGCCACATGACATCTATTGCTTCTGTCCATCCGGGGAGAGGGATCCTCCTCTGTTGCTCTCCCTCAGGTTTCTTCCTTTTTTTCCCTGTGAAAGGGTTTTTACTATCTTTTTAGGGGAGTTTTTCCTGATCCGATGTGAGGTCCCGGGACAGGGATGTTATGTGTACAGATTGTAAAGCCCTCCGAGGCAAACTTGTATTTGTGATCTTGGGCTATATAAAATAAACTGAATTGAATTGAAAATGTAGTGTAGTAGTGAGGTCTTAGTAGTGAGGTCATGTAGTGTAGTAGTGAGGTCATAGTAGTGTAGTAGTGAGGTCATAGTAGTGAGGTCATAGTAGTGAGGTCATGTAGTGTAGTAGTGAGGTCATAGTAGTGAGGTCATGTAGTGTAGTAGTGAGGTCATAGTAGTGTAGTAGTGAGGTAATGTAGTGTAGTAGTGAGGTCATGTAGTGTAGTAGTGAGGTCATAGTAGTGAGGTCATGTAGTGTAGTAGTGAGGTCATAGTAGTGTAGTAGTGAGGTCATAGTAGTGAGGTCATGTAGTGTAGTAGTGAGGTCATAGTAGTGTAGTAGTGAGGTCATGTAGTGTAGTATTGAGGTCATGTAGTGTAGTAGTGAGGTCATAGTAGTGTAGTAGTGAGGTCATAGTTGTGTAGTAGTGAGGTCATGTAGTGTAGTAGTGAGGTCATAGTTGTGTAGTAGTGAGGTCATGTAGTGTAGTAGTGAGGTCATAGTTGTGTAGTAGTGAGGTCATGTAGTGTAGTAGTGAGGTCATAGTTGTGTAGTAGTGAGGTCATGTAGTGTAGTAGTGAGGTCATAGTTGTGTAGTAGTGAGGTCATGTAGTGTAGTAGTGAGGTCATGTAGTGTAGTAGTGAGTAATAGTGTAATAGTCCGGCAAGTAAACTCACGCTCGTAAAGTGAACGCAGCATTAATAAGGAGTGTGAACAGATGGCACGCCGATGCATACAAAATCCCCTTCAAAATAAAAGCACAGGACTTTTTCTTAAACAATTTGCCCATGCAAAGGCCCTACTTTTGGGTCGTGACCTACCAGTTGAGAACCACTGGCCTAAACCGTATATAGTACAATATTAACCACGTTTCAGAATGTCCACCACAACTAACCTTCATCGTCTCCCACGTCATGAGTCTGTATGACTAACCAGTCTACAAGTTAAACCATCGTTTGGCTGAGGCGACTGTGTGACTAGAGTCCATCTGCTGATATCTAACACTGCTCAATACGAAACAAAACACCCATATGCTCCACCATACAACGGAGTGTGAAAACCTTGGTCACACCAGAGAAGAGTATTCAACAGTGGATATTTCGGGAAAAATTTCAAATGGAGTGGTGGAATTCCTCAGGAGCCATAATCCCTTTCTGAGATATACTCCCAGACGATCAATCGCAAGATACTGTGTAGAAACACATACATGTGTTTCACCGGATTATAGAAGACGTAAATGACAACCAATAGGAATCCCAGGTGCGTTTGAATATTGCATCGCAATCAAACCAGATGTAACTTTATTGTCATTGCACAGGGACAACAAAATACAGTAAGCAACTCACCATAGTGCCAACGAAGCAGCAAAGTACACTGATATATGTATAGATATGTATAGATGTGGAGGATATAAAGAACCTATGATAAGTACAGTATGGACATCATTGCTATGACATGCTAGAGTGAAAGATGCCACCGTTAAAACCTGTTAGTGTTGCTGTCAAATTTGCCTAAAACGCCTATCCAAGGCATACCCAAAGTAAATTGCAAGCTGTACTTGAACCATTTGGAGAAAATGCATGGTCATAGTGATCAAGTCAGAATCACTTTAAGTGCTGCTGACACTGAGTTATATAAGTTTGAACACACTAAAGTATAAGGTTTTTATTTCCGCCTGAAATTTTTGCACATAAATGCCTGCAGATGAGTATATCTGGGACTTATGAACTGGAAAACTCAATGGGACCATAGTATGAAGTTTTATCTTGTCCAAGTAAAAAGCAGATAACAATACCACAGAAAATTAATATTTTACACATGTTCTTCTAATGGTATGTCTCGGCGTTTTGCCATTTGGAGACTGCAAAGGACCCAGAGTGTTCATGATGTATATAATATTTTCCCTTTTAAAAAGGCTTATGGTCTTCCAAACTTATAGAGGTACTATTCATATGTACTACCAGTATTGCTGACACAGAGTAAATTAAGTATAAATGCATGTTCATGCTAATTCAATGACCAACAGCTGGATCTGTCACAGCTGTTTTTTTTATTTGATTATGGATGTAATCACGTGTTTTGGACTAAATCTTTTACGGGATTGGATCGTCTGGACCTTTTTATGATCCTCCCCTCACACCTTTCCTTGTGAGGTTGGTAAATTTTAGAAAGCGAACAATCAGGGTTCTTATGGCAATGGAAAACCTGGAAAAGTCATGGAATTTTAAAATGGTTATTTCCAGGCCTGGAAAAGTCCTTGAAAAAAATAGAATCCCAAAAGTTTAGTAAAAGTCATGTAAATGTGTTATAGTCATGTGTTCATGTCGTTCATTTACGCTGAGTTTGAAATAATGAATATGCTTTTAAAAGAAAGACTGAAAATATAAGCAGGCATACATACAGGCATCTATATAAATGTTTATTCTTTTAATCAAACTATTGTCTCATTCATTTATGTCATTTGAGGTTTACTGTATGCTTTGTATTCTCATTGTTTCATGTTTACACCGAGATTTCACAAAATGTTTGGTCATGGAAATTTGGTTTAAAGTCATGGAAAAGTCATGAATCCATTGGTCAAAAATGTGTATGAACCCTGACAATTCACACAGTGATCGGCCAGGTGTGTGGAGGTGAGACAATAAGACATAGTTTTAACTCTCAACCTTTTTGTTCATCCTTCACCACATATTAACTTACGCTCAACAGCTCCAAACATACACGTAGCAACATGAATACCTCTGAGGAGAAATTGTGTGTGCACTAATTTGTACAACTGCTTTGTCTCATGTATCAAGTGTGGCCATTCTGAACTGGACATGGTCGGACAATATTTCCAAACTAGTTGGTTTCAAGCGTAAAACAACCTTTAGGGTAAAGGGTTGGTATACAACCAGCTCACAATACTAGTCAAAAAAAATATACAAGATTCCTCAATCAGCAAGTTAAATTCAGTCAATCATTTCTTTAGCAGGATCATGATCATGACCAGCTACTCTATAGTGTATTTGAGAAGAGGACAAGCAGGGAGGAAGATGCTGTGATGAGAAACGTCCTCTTCAAGAGGTGCAATGGTTAATGGTAAATGGACTTGTACTTCATAAGCATTCACACTCCGAGGGCACAGCCTTTGGGAGAAATTTGGGGTCAAGTGTCTTGTCCAAGGACACATCAACATGGATAGAGGTGCCTGGGATCAACCGCCGATCTTCTGATTGATGGATGACCCGCCCTGTCTTCTGAGCCCAAGTCGCCCTGTGGATGTCTTTTAGTTCTCTATGGACTGAGAACCCTATAATCAGGCTCATACGTTGGGGTTATACAGTCGTTTAAATGAAGTGGGGAGTGTAGGAATGCATGCTAAGCTTTGTGTGGGCTGGTGGGAGATTAATAGTTGTGGTGAAGCTTGGAAACACATCATCACAGTATGATATAGCGTCATCACTATGAAGCTAAACAAGTGGATAGCGTTCACTAGGTGATGATTATACGCAAAATAGTGGCCAGTTTGATAATAAGTTACTTCAGTTAGATACAACTGTCTGCACTGATTATATATAAATGTATACATGTATTAATATAATTAAGCTGTGAATGTGTCTGTTAAAAGGTGGCTTAACTCCTTTTTTAACGTGTTCACCCCGAGTTAAATCCAAGTGTTTAACATAGAAAGAAATGGAAGTATACCACACACACATGCACACACACAAAACTGATTTATTAAAAGCAGGCGGTGATGGAGGCGTGGTGGAGTAAAATCAATGGCTGTTCCCCCAGCCTCAGTCAGCGGAGAGTTAAAACGCTGTTAAACTCCAGCCGAGCGGACGCTCTCCCTAACCAACCAGCCTCACTCTCATTGATTTTTTATTTAGCTTCCAGCAGTGATATGTCTTCCAATGCGCACTGAACACACCGAGCCTCCACAGCCTGTCAGCCCATAAATCAGGCCCCATTGAGCCCGGCTTGCCCAGTGTGCAGAGAACAGTCTGTTAACAGAATTAAACTCTTACTTAGTCCCGCTTCCAGAGAGCCGAGTGCAGAGGCGAGTGCAGAGCCGCGAAATGCTCTCAGAGCAAATCCAACACAGATGACGCTACGCCTTAAAATGGGTTTGCATTTGTTTATCTGTTTGTATGCAGGATAAAGCGGCATCGTAACAGTCATTCTCATCAACATTGACCGTCGTCTGTGTTAAATATTTTGCTGCTGTAGAAGAACAGACAACAAACACAACAACAGCAAAAGAGTGTCCAGTTCCACGCTTCATACAGTAATATTTTCCGTTATACAACATGATTTGACATATGTCAAATCATCAGTGAGCCTCATCTGTGGTGTTCTCTTCAGCCATTGTCGGAAGAACTTCAGGTAGTAATGACAGCAGGAACTGCCTGTAGCTCATTGCAAACTTAAAACCAAAGAGCAAATGACAAAAACTCCCCGACTACACCAGAAAGTCCCCAGGGAGTGGACATTGAGAGTGACCAGCTCAGGCTGGCTTTGTTGTCTTTCCTGGCCATTGTAGAAGAGGTGGGAAAAAGCATGACGGTTAAAATATCGGGCATCATGTACAAAAAACATTTTATATCTACTATATGGAATCACGAGTGCTCTGGGCAGCAGTGGCCAGCTATGGGTGTGCCTTCATTTCTGGTACTCATTGTGTTGTGGGGCAATTGTGTCCATCAACACCATACATTTAAAAAACATTGAGGAATTTGGCCCAAAGTGGGTAAAAGCATCCCCCCCAGAGACCAATTTATAGTTCAGTCCCCCGGAGCAGTGCTCCTGGCTTAGCCAGGCACTCGATCCATCATCATGACTAGTGTTTGTGAGTGGGAAGACGGTGAGGGATGAAGTCTTTGTTGCTTCACTACTGACTCCTACTGGTCAGGGAGACTGTGCAGCGAAGCGGTCATTCACACACATTACGCCCTCTCAGTGACGCTATACTGTATACTGCTAGTGGAAAAAGCAAGAATAATTTCAGAGTATTTGATCATCAGTACTTGACCTTTGGGAAAAGTACAAGTAACAAAATTAAGCTAAAAGGTTGAATCTAAAAGGTTGTGAAAGTTGAAAGCTCTGAAAGCTAGACCGTTGAGCATAGATTGTTTTGTTGCATATAGTTTTTGGTAGTTTTTATGCAAATCTGTAAATCTTAATCTTCCTCAGATATAGAAGACCTACTTCTCTTTCCATGTTGAATGAAAACACAATTCATTCTTTTTCATGAAGTCCAGAGGTTAGTTTAGTTTATTAACTGGATCCCCATTAGCTGGCGCCTTAGCGGCCGCTAATCTTCCTGGGGTCCACAGAAGAAAAAAAAACATGATGAAAACAAACAGTTAAAACAGTACAGTCAGAAATAGTTTAAATATTCATTTGGTGGCATCATGCGGTGAGGTTGCTCTCGAGCCAGAGTTGGGTTGTCCGTTATGGGCTGCAGTAGAAACATGGTGGTTGAGATGAGGAGGCCTCATTTCAAACTAAGGAAAACACAACCATTTATATTGTCTGGTAAGTATAGAAATGTATTTTGATACAAAATACCCCTCAAATAAATGTATCAAAATAAAATACAAAATACTCGTGCCAGAAAATGTAACAAAATACAATACATGTATTTTGTATTTAAAATAAAAGGAAATACTTTTTTTTCTGGATTTTCCGTTTTCTCTCATTCACAATTTGGTATAGCAGAGCATTCAGGTTTGGGCTATATAATGTACACAAAGCTCTGGTGAACCCCACAAAACGGAAGAACAGTCACAGAATGTCAGTGTAACTAAGCAGAGCTATTAAAAGACAACAACTTCATTGATTATGTATATATATATATTTTTATTAATAGGTCTTAAAACTCGATAAACCCCAGCATTCTTCATCAGGAGGTCTTCCTCACTCTCAAAGTCCTCGTACTCCCATGAATCGATACCAAAGCCACTGATGTGACATAGCAAAAAAAAAACTGCAAAGCCTTACAAGAGCATATAAGTCCATTTTACATGTTTATAACACAATTCAACCATACATATGAACATAAACCATAAATATGAATCGAGAGAACTCCCCAAGTTATGGAAATATCTATTTTCATATCCCTAGCTTGATGCCACACATGACTGCCGCACCTTTCTGGAAAGCTTACAGAATCCGCCAATTGCGCCCAAACCCACTGTCAGAAAAAGCCTCAGCAAGATGTCAACCACTTTCCAGCCAAAACACTGAAATATGACTTATGATTAAACAATATTCTACACAGCCTTGCTTGATATGTATTGGTGCTTGAGCAGAGCCCCTCTGTTGTGGAACCAGAGGCGTCCAAGGTCCAGGAAGAAAATTAAGGCATTTTTGCTTTCAGAGACCTAAACCTCCGGTACACGAAATGTGCACTTTTCGTTTTTCCTGTGTTCTATCATAAAATAGTAAACCAGTAACACATACGTATACTGCTATATGAACCTCTTAACTAGTCTCCCAAGTGTTTTATGTATATTATACCTTTTGAAATTATTCAAATAGCCCTTGTGGTTGAGGAGATATTCAGTATTTAGTATGGGTATGCGGAACATTCAGAATTTGGGAAAAATGGCTGGGGCTTAAGCGGAGCCCATAAACTTTGGCTTTGTATCAACAAGAAAATATTCATCACATATGAAAAGCATCACACATTAGGTCTATGTCTACTATAAAAGCAAAATATAGAATTAAAACGAGTTGTACACAGGTAAAGAGCCTCAATAAATTACTGTACATCAAGTTCTGCACAGAAAAATGAATACAACTAAAAGATAAATAGTAAATCAATACTAAAGGGAACCGGTAACTTAACAAGTGAGTACTCTACTTACTTCTCTTTTACTGTACCTTGGCCAGTGACATGGTAGTCTACTTATTTTGCTCTTACATTGACCAGTAGCATGGTAGCTTACTTATTTCTCTCTTACATTGGCCAGTAGCATGGTAGTCTACTTATTTCTCTCTTACCTTGGCCAGTAGCATGGTAGTCTACTTATTTCTCTCTTACATTGGCCAGTAGCATGGTAGCTTACTTATTTCTCTCTTACCTTGGCCAGTAGCATGGTATCCTACTTACTTCTCTTTTACTGTACATTGGCCAGTAGCATGGTAGCTTACTTATTTCTCTCTTACCTTGGCCAGTAGCATGGTATCCTACTTACTTCTCTTTTACTGTACATTGGCCAGTAGCATAGTAGCCTACTTATTTCTCTCTTACATTGACCAGTAGCATGGTAGTCTACTTATTTCTCTCTTACATTGGCCAGTGGTACGGTAGGCCCCATAGTTCTGTATTACAGTGTTAAGTGTCTCATACAGGTTCACACTGACATCATCCATTTTTGTTATTATACCCAACTACCGAGTAGCCAGTTTAGTTGCCTTTAAGAACAACGGACTTTTCAAATATTTCTGGTGTTAACCACCTCCTGTGCAGATGGAATATTATTCCTGCAAACGAGAACAGTCTTTCAACCGGAGCTGAAGAGGGGAGGGTTGTGTTAAATCGAACAAAAAGGAGCTTGGTAAGTGAACTGTTTTTTGATTCATGGTGAAAGTATTTTGAGTATTTTAAATACAAAATTACTCCACTCTAAAGTATTTTGTTAGAAATTACGTTAGATTTTTTTATCGGCCCTATCAAATACAAATTACAAAATACTCAAAGTACTTCAAATACGTATTTCAAATAAGAAATACTGCCCATCTCTGAGTATAGACTACAAGAAACATGGCATTCATATTTGATTCCATTTCTGCCAGTAGATCTCTCTCTATTGACCTTCTTCTTTAACTCTCATCATGAAAGCATATTCCCAAAAATGTCAAACTATCCCTTTCGTAGATTTGTATAGTGTGTATCATAGCATTTGTCTGATTGGATAGTCACTCTTTCAGTTTGTCCAAACACAAAGAAAGTCAATTCTTTGAAAAGAGTTTGGTAGCTTTACCTTGGACTATCAACTTTTTAGGGGCTTCTTTATTTTGTATCGCCTTTTTTCTTTTCTATGCTCTAATGCCATTAATTAAAATGTATTTTAGTTTATTTGTTTCATTTTTGTCATGACTGTATGCAATGCTAATTATTTGTGCATATGAGGCAGCCATATGATGAGATCTCTGAAATAAAGGTTTTAAACAACAAAGGTAAATACAAGAATCTGTATTATCGCATATGATTAGCATTTGTTTGCCAATTAAAACGTTGTTTTCTTGGTTTTACTGCTTTACAGAAGATAAAAGAGGGCGAAAGGCAGATCGGATGCAGCTAATTGAAGCTCTGCTATTCCGGTGGCCTTGGATTCATGCACAATACACCGAGCCCCACTGTAGAATAATCCTTTCATACAAAGTTAATCATGTCCAATGTCAAGATATAAAAATAAAGCTCTTAAATCTCATAAGACGCTCAGTGCAATGCAGAGGTACAAGAACAGAACTAGTACAAATGATGTCAGGTCTCACGGTACATTCTCGGTAAACACATAATGCGATGCAGGGCACGGAATATGACCAAAATACAGTCCATGTTTTGGCCTAAGCTACCAGGTGAAGGTGGGTAAACCTGAAATATTGCAAAAATAGAACCCAGGCAAACGAACGTTAATAATGCTGTCAAGTTCCTACGTATTTTCATCAACTCTTGCCCAACTTGAAATGGCTGGTACATTTGGTCCAAAGGACGTACGGGACAACTCTTTTTCAAGCCAGCTCAATCTTTATTGTTTTTCTTATTTGTCAATTGTTGGCTGGTTGGTCCATTTAGTGGTCCAACCAGCCAACAATTGACAAATAAGAAAAACAATAAAGAGTTGTCCCGTGCGTCCTTAGGACCAAATGTACCAGCCATTTCAAGTTGGGCAAGAGTTGATGAAAATACGTAGGAACTTGACAAACGCACAACACTAGATATTCAAGAGTGGATTTGAATCCTATTTCAACTGTGGCAATTGCGATATATTTTTTCGTTGCAATATAACGTTGCCTGTGAGCAGCGGTAGACCTGAGGTCAGCAATAAGTGACACGTTGCCCGTTGGGGTGTTGCTAGGTAAGGTAAAGGCTCATTGTTAAGAACTTCCTGGTTGTAGGAGTTCAAACCAAGTTAAGATGCAGGTGATCAGGGCACAAGTTGGCGTAGTAATGGAGGCTGTTCTTGGAAGTACAAATCAATCCTTTGCTTAAACATCAATAACACAGGAAAGTCACGTTTCTACACCTACAATTGATACAACTGTGTGTTGCAGCAGCTGCAAGGCTTCTTTGGACCCTGGTTCCTCTGGTTTAAAAGGGAGGTATAGTTCCTAAAAGGTTCCTGCCGTTTTTGTATACATCCACTGCTTTCTCTGATGTCTGCATATGGCAACTACAGGTAACATTAGGGGAAGCTCATGCATGAATAAAATGTGAATGTTAACTTCATGTCTGTGATGGAACGCAGACTTCAGTCTTCTACTTCCCGCCTAAACGCCTAGTTGAAGTGATGTGGCTCTTGATAAGAAAGGAGGTAATGCAGGTTTAAATCAGTCATCAATAGAGGAAGTACAGAAACAAAAAGTAAGATAAGGACAAAAAGTGGCAGAAGATTGAGGCAGAGAAAGTGTGTCTAATCACTGCGAGCATACAGGAGCTCACACTTTTCTCCTAATGATTCACTTTCCTGGTACTCAGGCTTTTCTGCAGGGTGGAGGGTCATTCGGTGGCAGAGTCCGGGCCGGTGTGAGCTCCTGTCACCCCAGCCATCACTAATGGAAGTCCCAGCACCCCTCCCCCGCCTCCCCCGCCCTTCAGAGCAAGGGCACTGTTAGCACACATGTCAAGTCCAGGATGGAACAAGAAGGACATTCTGGCAGAAGAAAAGAAGTGGAAAAGGACCAGTGGCCCATTTGCATACGCCTGTGATCCTAATATATACAGGTTGCCAACCTCCGAGGTCAGAGTTCAGCCCGGTTGCCGGGGCAACTGGGCTGTTCTCCCCATCACTAGCTCGTTAAAGAGCTGCGGGAATAGGAATAGGTCCGCCAACTGTCTTCATCGTGCTGTGGCCATGTCTGTATGCGACCCCACCAAGTAATGAGGACCTCCGCCATGACGGCCAAGCACAAGCACACACACACACACACACACACACACACACACACACGCACACACGCACACACACACACACACACACACACACACACACACACACACACACGCACACACGCACACACACACACATCCAAGAGAACCACGAAAACAGCATCATTCACAAGCTCTTACACACAACAACGTGCAAACCAGAAAAAAACAATCAAATGCACACACACACAGACACACAGACACACACAAAACAAACTGACAGCATCAATAAGTATGCAAAAATGCAGGTATGTACACATGCACACACACATGCACTCACACATGCACTCACACACACAGTACACCAACAATATCTGGCGATTTACTGAAAAAGTATTTCTCAACAACTCGTCTTTAAACCTTTAACCCTCCCAAAAACAAGCTTACAGAGATACTGTTGCACCTCTCCGTGGCTTTCTTAGCATCAATTAGCATGTTTTTGTGCAGCTGAGCGTTTCCTCTAGTGGGCCGAGGTAAATAAGGAGATGGAAATGAGGTCCGACGCTCTAATCCAGCCAGGGTGCAGGTCTCACAGTAATCCCCCCAAGAGCTGCTTGGCCTGGGGCATGCGGAGGGGTAATCCAGCCCCCTGAGACCTCATCCACCAGCCGGCTCGCACACAGACAGACACACACACACACACACGCACGCACGCACGCACACACACACACACACACACACACACACGCACGCACACACACACAAATGGAGAGAAAAATTATAAAAAGAGAGAAAAAGAGAGTGAGGGGAGTCGACAACAGCACAAAGCACCCACTGGCTAAAAATGCAAATTTGGGGGACACATCCGATAACAATGTCTAAAATTTCATAAGCAAGTGTTCCAGTTTTTTTGTAGGTTATGACATAGATGAGCTACAAATTTGACAGGTTTCCATCTATATTGCAAAAAAAATAATGAATGACCGACTGAAGGAACCAGAAGACTGTCTGTCCACTGCAGCCGGAGATCATGTCTTTGGTTTTTGAATGTCTAAGTCTTGATTTTCAGATTCAAGTTTAGATAGCAATGTTTTGGAACATGGGAAGTTAATATATTCACTTCAAGAGAGCTGATGTGCATGAAGATATTGTGTTGTATACCATAAATTACCCAAAAACTGTTTGAACATAAATCTGCAAATTGTATTGTGTTCCAAATAACAATCTTGTTCACTTTTTTTTTTATTGTTTTTTTTTGTCTTAACAGTTGCAACACTACTGGACCCCCGAGGTCCCACCCAGATTAGACTCTCTCTAATTTATAGATTATGTTGGTCCAATCCACCCGGGTTTCAGTGCAAACATAAAAACGTTTCTTGTCGACGATAAATTCTAACTTGACCTTTCTATAATGTTTGGTACTTCCAAGCTTCAGCGAAAATATTTGACAATATTCAAAGCTTCTGTCACCAAACGGTAAAGGACTGCTCATGGTAGCCAACTGTACCAATGAGACTCACACACACACACACACACACACACACACACACACACACACACACACACACACACACACACACACACACAGAGGAAGAGGGAGAATCAAACCTCCTGCTCTTGAAGCTCCTCCCACTCTTTTATCCGTAGAAACACTGATCTCAGTCAGAATAAGTTGACTTTGTCTCCGAGGTTGTGTTATAAAGAGTGTGTGTTATAAATAGTGTAGTGTGTGTTATAAAGAGTGTGTGTTATAAAGAGTGTGTGGCATAAAGAGTGTGTGTGGCATAAAGAGTGTGTGTTATAAAGAGTGTGTGTTATAAAGAGTGTGTGGCATAAAGAGTGTGTGTTATAAAGAGTGTGTGGCATAAAGAGTGTGTGTTATAAAGAGTGTGTGGCATAAAGAGTGTGTGGCATAAAGAGTGTGTGTTATAAAGAGTGTGTGTTATAAAGAGTGTGTGTTATAAAGAGTGTGTGGCATAAAGAGTGTGTGTTATAAAGAGTGTGTGTTATAAAGAGTGTGTGTTATAAAGAGTGTGTGGCATAAAGAGCGTGTGGCATAAAGAGTGTGTGGCATAAAGAGTGTGTGTTATAAAGAGTGTGTGTTATAAAGAGTGTGTGGCATAAAGAGTGTGTGTTATAAAGAGTGTGTGTTATAAAGAGTGTGTGTTATAAAGAGTGTGTGGCATAAAGAGTGTGTGTTATAAAGAGTGTGTGTTATAAAGAGTGTGTGTTATAAAGAGTGTGTGGCATAAAGAGTGTGTGTTATAAAGAGTGTGTGTTATAAAGAGTGTGTGTTATAAAGAGTGTGTGGCATAAAGAGCGTGACGACACCAGCTGTCGAACTTCTGGTTTTTATTGACTTACATTGTCTAATGAGAGATGAGGACTAAACATGTTTATATTTCTCTTTTTATTGAAATGAAAACAGCTACAAAATGTGCAATAATCATATCAAATAAATGAATAGTGACAGCCCATAAAAACTAATTTGCTCATATGCCTATAAACAAATGAATTAATAAATAGACTGTAGCCTATGCCAGCATATTAAATAACATGCTTTGATGAGACGTCTATCTATTCATCTCCTGCGCTGCAAACACTGTCCGTCTCAGGAGAACTCATAATAAATAACGTCATGCATGATGAATAAAGTGGGATTACTATTTCCTTATTTCCTTATTTCATGGGCTATGTGGGATTTTGCAAAATGCATTCAAATTCTGATTTGGACCAAAAATGTGATTCATATCAACATTCTTGCTTACGTGGTTATCAACCGTGTATTGTTTCAACCGCCTGTGGCGCTTTTTGCCTTTTCAAAACTGCTTTTTCAATAATATTTAGGTTAAAGCAACACACCTTCTGGGTTAGGTTCAGTAAAAGTTCATGTTGTGGATTGAAATGACTACGTTACTCTGTGTCACACAGGACCCGACCAGCGGCCTCCTGGGAAAGTGTTTGACCCGTCATTCCACCCGGATGCCGCCGGCGACTCGGATTCACAGACTTGGATTCAACAGATTTGTGAAATGTAAAACACAAACGTAATCCGGGAGAAGAAACATTCCCTCAATACGTATTTGGCTGTGCTGATTCATTGTATGGGAATATCAATTATTTATATTAAGGGTGTGCAAAAATACCGATGTAGATTATAGACAATATTTTTTGAAACAACTCTACACCGATATGTCCGCGACTAGTATCGATACATTAAAAACCATCCTTGTGTCATCACATTGCATGGACCGCCTCCTCGTCCTCCTGTGACGTAGCGTGCAGTGCCCAGGATCGGCCACCAGGTGACCAACGTGTGAAAGCATCGCTGCTGAAAGAGAGGAGCCCTGACCGGCCGCGTGAGGAGACTCGACCACAGAGTCCAGGTACGGTTACGTCACACACATCTCTGAGGGGCGGGAACTAGTTTCTAGAAGGCTGAACCTGGAGGGACATCAAAGAGGAGGAGCCAACTTTACTTCATGCACTTCATTTCATAGTTACGGCATCTACATGCACGTTACAGTGGTCAGACACAATATGAAAACAAGACAATATGTATTTTATTTTCAGATGAAGTTGTGCATTTTATTCAGTGTGATATGTGCAAAGCAAATACCTTCTCAAGTAGTTTTGATGCAATTTGTCCGCTGAGTTTAATGTGTCATTTTACCTGAGACTAGAATACACAACACTCTATTTTTATATTTTCAGTAAAAAATAAATTGAATATTGCAACATCTATTGTATTGTATTGGTTCGTATCTTATCGTAATGAATTGCGATGTATTGTATCGTGCCACATGTATAGCGATACGTCTTTTATTGTGAGGTGATTGCCGACACATAGCTTTAATATGTATATTATTTTTCTAATAATATTATTATGATTACTTCATAATTTCATGATATTTTATTTAAGCCAAAACATATATATTTTTCATATAAAATTCTCAAAACATATTGACCCCCTAATTTTAATTTTCAATAATATTTGCTTGACAAATACATGCAGAAAACATATCTGCCTAGAAAATCACAGACGGGCCTTTGACCATGAAATATATATATATATATATATATATATATATATATATATATATATATATATATATATATATATGAGGCTGCTGGCAGTCGGATCGTCCGTTGTCCCCGGGGCTGGAGACACAGCGGCCTGGAGGGCTGAGGCCTGATGGCTGATGGCTGAGGGAGGACAGCCTCACCTGTGTGTTCACTGGCCAGAGAGCGGGCACGTGCTTCAAGGCCGTGCAAACAAATAGTATGAAACATATCCATATGGCTCTCACATGCTGTCTGTCTGCTAAAACACATAAACAGATTCCAAACGCATTACACCCGTGTGTGACAGTCAAACACAAATATGTATGGTGTGTTTCCTCCACTGGGCATGCCGATCTGTACATACACTCACACGCAGCCACGATACACACATTCAAACACCTTTTATTGACTTTTGCACAACAGCCAGAATGCTGCTAAACATCAAAAGAATTATTCATTTTTTGTGGGGAATTTAACCTGCTCCCTTCCACCTTTAGAGGCCAATTAGTACCTGCAGTGTAATGAGGCTCGACAGCACGCGAATGTTCCACATAATTAACGCGAATGGCGTCTCTGTGAAAACCTGATCGTAGTCTGTCAGGTTGCCCGTGTTGTCTCGCATTAGCGTAACCGATTCAGAAAACGGTGGAATCGAGACACGGAACCAATCACATTGACTTTTGTCTGACAGGCCGTGGGTGAGTGAGCGCATGTACAGATTTGTCAGGTTACTGAGCGGTGTGTGTGAGCGTACGGTGTGTGCTTGTGTGTGTGTGTGTGTGCGTGTGCTCGGGGTCCGTGGAGAGGTGGTGTGACTGCGCTGACATGTGTCCGACAGCGTGGCTCGCTCCTGGGCCTCGCTCACACTCCACTGGCCCGGCTCCCCTGAGCTCCATGCATTATGCAGCGGGCCGGAGACGCCGCCCCGCATGATAATGTGTACAGTACACGCCTGCTGTGTGTTGTGTGTGTGTGTGTGTGTGACAGCAGGAGAGAGCTAGCTGGCATGGCTGCTCAGCATATCAGTGTGTGTGTGTGTGTGTGTGTGTGTGTGTGTGTAGTCCACCATAGAAGGCTCTCATACGATGTTACAACGTATTTTTATTCAACACACAGTAGGGGTATAAAATAAACTGAAACATATCAGAAAAGTGATCCACGAGGCAGAGCTACACGTTGCATGCACACGCGTGTGCACGACCCTCTGAACCTCCGGCTCGTCCGACATCATCATGAATTTGTATCCAGACCCCAAATACCTGGCAAACTACTTCCTGAAAAATGATCATAGCAAAATGTAATAACAATGGTCACATGAATATTCTAGAAAGAAGAACATTTCTGAACTGAGGGAAACAATACCCAGATGGAGGCCTTTCAGCATTATCTAAAATGTTGCCTACGGTGTATATTTGTTTATTTATTTAATGTAATGTTTGTTCATATAAATATGAAGCACAAACCAACGCCACACCCCACAGCGTTTATAGCTGATATGCCATGCCCAGTCCAAGATGGACCTGTAAAGGTTCTCTAACCAGCGGTCCACAACCTTTTTTGCTCCACGGACCGGTTTCGTGTCAGACAATAATTTCACTAAATAAAATGATACTACCGGCATAAATCAAATATAAAGTGCATAAAAAATAGAACTCACTATTACGCCGAATTATCCCCGCATTAAGCAGAGCGGGCGCATGAGGATCACCTGGAGGGATAAACCCGTGTTTTAAGGAGGACTCCTGGTATTGTCTTTTAAATGCAGCTTTCTTTTTCTTGGATGTTATACGCTCACAAATAATAAATAAATACTTCACTAAACACTAACAATACATTGTTAACACAAAACTCAGATCTCAACTAGAATATACAACAATTTACTAGTTATATATATATATATATATATATATATATATATATATATATATATATATAATATACATGTTTTCTTCACGAGTAAGTAAAACCACCAAACCCTATCAAATCAGAGTGGAAGCTGTTACATTGCAGCAGAAACTAATGATATTATCGATGCTGAGCTGCAGTGTGTTGTTACACACCCATGAAAGATCGTGCCTTCGCTCAGGAACAATTATTCCTGCAATAAAGGCTACAGTCGAGCTGAGAAAACACAAATACCAGTGGAATCCCGGTTTTGCACTCCATATCAAACAGTGACGGTGGTCATTACGGCTATATATAGCGGGGCTGCTCGTGGCCTTCATTAGGCCTCTCATTTGGTGGTATAAAGGGCAGTGAGGCTCCTCCACGCTGCCCTTTCCTCTGTGGCGCCATGCAGCCGTATGCAAAGGAGCACCAGACTCTCCTAATAAAGGCCTTCGTTTGGGCTGGAGGAGAGATGAGCTGCCAGGCCTGATTCACACTGTAATTGTTATGGCATCATTATGGAATGTCCTTTATGGATAGCTTGGGATAATTCCATTCTTGGTAGAAGGGTCAGATATGCATAAGCCAAAAGAGTTGAAGGGTATTCTAGCCCAATCGAGTCCGTGTTTCAAGTGTGGTTGACATGTCCCCGGTGGAGGATTTGACATCCGATGTACTAAGTAGGTTGGCAAAGCGCCCCTGGCATCAGGGCACCCAGATGGACAGGGTTTGACCATGATCAAAGCTCAGGCCCTGTCCTCCATCACCCTGAAGGACGCTACCGCAGGCGCCTGGTCTCCTCGCCCTGCACCCACCTTCCTGTCTGAGCAGCCAAACAGAAGAATAACACTTGAAGTTTCTGGGAATTTAAGCCAAAACAACATAAAAAATGTGATATAAAAGCAAAAGTGGGAATGCAGGCTTGACTGTGCATTTGAGAAATATCAATAGTGTGCAATGAGGGGGAGGAGGGGGAGCAGATCAGAGAGCCGTGCCCAGCGAGGGCTCAGTCTGCTGGGGGCGACGCTTCTGGCAAACCCCCTTACCCCGGTTCTGACCTGGAGGATGCCCCGGCCGCTGCACGCTCCAGACACAGTGGGCAGGGGAGCCGCGCTGAATACCAACCAGCTGTCGGCTTCCAACACAGCAGCATCAGAAAACAATACGGGAGTGAACTGTAAATGTGGGATTTTGAACACTAGGATGATATTTTAATGCAAGATAGAGGAGGAAGTATCCGCAGAACCGGCTGGAAGAGGAGACGAGCTCATCCCTAACAACGGTTTCAATTCACCAGCGTTCAGCTTCTGGCAGTTTCCCACTCTGCCCATGTGAGTGATAGAATACAAGCTGCTTCCTGTATGGACATGCTGAGCTGCTCCTCGTAACATATCATATCAGTCATCGGGGTTGAGGCAGTGACAGCCCTGTACCCAGGTGTCTGAGCCTGACAACTCGCATTATTAACACGGTCCTGGGCTCTTTTAACAAGACCCAGAGTACGAGCTCTGCCGGGACGCAGCCGGCTCAACGCTACCGCCGCACCACCCCCGCCTCAGGGGCCCCTCGGAGCCGCCGGGAGACCCCTGACCTATGGGCTCAGCACTTCCTGAAATGCCACACAGCTTCGGAGACCTTTCGACCACGTTGACTCGTACGAGGAATCAATCACACGCTCGCTGTCCGGCCCGTTGGGTCGGCTCATCCACAGCTATCGACAAGCTGACTTACAGTAAGGCAGCTGCAGAGAGGCGCTCCGGCTTTAACGACAAGATCAACCAGCCGTGTCACTGCCGTCCAGGGAAGAGCCAAGAACACAACAGTGTTTTTTTATTGCTTTACAACAATGACGTCATCTACAGGAAGCCCAACATGTCTGATTGTACTGACAGTGAGTGCTGTCAGACGCGAGGACACGTCTGTGCGTGCGGTCCTTCAGACAGAAACACTTTCTTTGGCCACTTCCTGTGTCAGTCCTGGACTGGACCCGTCCTCCTCAGCACAACCAGATAGCGTGCCTGATGCTAAATCAGATCCAGTCCAGTCAGGGTGGTTCAGGGATTATCTCAGTGGTTCTCAAACTTTTTCTGTCACGCCCCACTTTGGAGGAAGAAAAATGTTCGGGCTCCACCGCCCCAATAAAATTGTAACAAAATGGTCTAACTTTTTGTGACTCCTCCATCCGTGCTTTTTCAAATAATAGAATAAAGAAATTGTAAATCCCTTTCAAGTAAACCAGATCGCTCCATCAGACAACAACTAATAACATGTGCAATCACTTTGTTAGAACAATGCAAATAAAGTTCTATCTGTGCAAAAAATAACTAATATTTGGCAAAAAAAAGTACTTATTGTGGCTGCAAATAACCTGTCTGGCACTGAATATATTTTCAAGATAATAACAATAACTAATACTAAGGATGGTAAAATGCAGAGTATGATTTCCCCACTGTGGGATTAATAAAGGATTATATAAAAAAAATATTATATATTTTTTTATTTGTATATATTTTTTTAAAACAGCATCACCCCCGCGCCCCACCTGTAATACCTCCGTGCCCCACTAGAGGGTTGCGCCCCACAGTTTGAGAACCACTGGATTAGATGCAGTTTGACTATTGCAGATTGAAACAATGGGACAGTGGAACCCTGAGTTTAAATCCACATTTTTATCAGATTATTCAGAATTGGTATTGGCCTTTAAAAGCTCACACTGGTCAAATGGAAGACATATGGGGTGTATTAATGAACGACTAAGATTGTAACCGAGGAGTGAAAGGTATTGCATGACTTGGAAAACCTTTAGTTTCATATGTTCAGTAATGCAGTGGCGGGCCGTGCGTTTTCCACCTAGGCCTTCAGTGCCGTATAGTCCACATCAGGGGCGGGTCAGACCGGCCCACTCAATACGGCGCGCTGCCCACTACACGGCCCGTTCATACAGACTGTAGAGTTCTAGACTTTGGGTGCTGATGCGGAAATAATGGAACAGGGTCCAATGACGTTATAATAAGGAATATTTAATAAAAAGAGTGAAATGGCAGACAGGTTATGCTTCGATCGATCGGCTCCTTCCTTTTCCGGTGCACGTCTCGAGCGGCGGTCCGCCTTCCTTCGTGCTGGTCAGAAAAGAGAGCGTCTCTCCGAGAAGACGTTAATTTTAATGTCCCGGGGGCTTCGCGACCCCCCTTTCTTCTTCTGCTCCTCCTTCCTGTTCGTCTTTGGTAGGTCCCTAAGGTCAGTTCTCCAGCTCCGCCTCTCAGGCGAACAAGAGAACTACAATTCCTTGAAGCGGCAGTATATAGTGTCTAACCCTTCATTCATACATTACTCATTAATATAAACAGTGACCTACATATGCGTGTCATTCATAATAATATCCCTTATTAATTATCATATCCCATGCATTGTAATGTACACTCATTTTACACTGTGCAACGTCCAAGAATGGCAAACTTGGTTCAAAAAACCCAACAAGACTCATGTGTGGACAGCAGACGCTCACTCTGCTATACGGATGATTTTTTTCACTGAAACTCTGCACACACACACATAAGACATCTCCAGCAGCTGCTGCACCTTGGAGAGGGGAGAGGCGGGACCAGCTCCGGCTCGACCAGCAGCAACAACAGCGCTGTGGCTTGTTTATGATTAAATACGACTGCAGATGTAAAACAGTAACACAACCAGCGTTTCACTCACCAGATGCTCATAACCCTCCGTAACCCTCTGTGCGAAAGACGTCATCAGTAAATCCACCAGCAAGTCCGTTTCTCAGGCTTCAGCCTGAGATTCTAGCTTCTAGGTTGTAGGTTCTAGCTTCTACCTTCTTCTCCTTCTTTCGTTGACAGAAGTCATGCTGCAGAAGTCATGCTGCCCCACTGACATAGAGACACAGGAGAGAAAAAATCTGATTGGATGAAACTATCTTTCCAACCAGCTGCAATGGAAGCAGTGCTGCAGGCTGAAGGCAAAGCAACAGAGGAAGACAGGCGCTGTGCAATGAGAAAATAAGCTAATAGGGAAAAAATATTATAATACATGTAGTGTATTTGTGAAAAACTATTAAATGATAGCTATAACTTTGTGATTCTGTTTAGGCCAGCAGAGAAGGCTTACAGGCCCTGACGGTCCGCCACTGGATAGATCTTTTCCACTTTGAAAATAACTTCATTTTGGGGAAACCACTGCATGGTTAGCTTTTGTTAATTTGTTGGCATGAAAACTGCAAAAATGATGATTTACCAGGAGCTTTAATCCAAAGGCCCGCTATTGGTGGACCTCTTTAGCAGCTCTTCATTACCACATCAACTGACTTCACCTCTCCCACGTTGCCCCGACCTCAACTCCTCCGCGTGGCCCGGCGCAGGAGGAGTGCAACCCACTCCGGTGGACTTTATTGAACTCCTCGGCCCCACCTCCTTCCCTCCATACCTCCCTCCTCCTTCCTCCCTCTCTCCGGCTCCCACTTCTGCCGAGCCAGCCGGCCGCATCGATTTCACGTTTGGGCTGCCCACATTGATTTTCATGCAGGTTCATGGATCATACCGCTGCTTCCTCCATCTCAGTAGTACAGTGGGAGGCGAGGAAAATGGTCTTTGACAGTTGCTGCACAGAGATGCAGCAAAGGCCCCCGCAGCCCCGCTTCCTCCCCAGCTCGCTCCTCTGCTACCTTCTACCGCTTCCATCCCTAAACCGGTTTCCTGTCTCTCTCCAGAGCCCACAGCCGCTCACCGGCATACGGTGGGCCTCAGTTGTACTTGAGTGATGAGGAGTTCACTGCAAATGTGGCTCCTGTGCACTGAAATAAAGAGATTCTATCTGATACAGTTATGACAGTACATATACACATCATAACCCGGTAAAACCATGAATGAATTATAATCACAATACTCTCTCATTTCCCTTTGGACATGTCATTGTTCATTTAAAATATATATCTCCTCGATTCAACAACACATTTAATGTCTCCGTATTACTCTGTTGTTTATAAATATTTCACAAAATGATCAGGTTTATCATTTTGGAACCGTTTAGTTTAAGAGAAGAAGTAAGTACTGTACATTTTTGTCCATTCTTAAATGGTAAATGGACACGGACTTTTTGAAGGCGAGAGTGCAGAGGCTTTGATTGAAGCCTATCTCAGCAGCTGAGCCGGTACGTTACAGGCTGCATGGCCACACACTGAGGCAATGATAAGAATGCAAACATCAACCAACGACTTTCATATATCTAGTTGCTTTGTTTTATTTCCAAAGTCAACCACATTAATATCAAAGCAAACACACATCTAATCAACCAACCATTGCAAAAGGCCAGCGGATGTTGGACTTTGATTCAGCGGGATGACAGAAACATGAGTCCAAAGGAAAGATGGTGTAGCTTTGCATCTGCTGGAGGTGAAAGAAGGTGAACAGCTTGATATCTAGGCTTGTACATCAGGTATGGATAACGCCTTTGATAGTCAAAGAGCCGTTAATGCAACTTAAATGTGTTATGTACACACCGTTTGTATATATATAATATATATATATATATAAATATACACCGTATGTGCATGTCCTACTGCGGTGCTACGCTGACGTCACGTCTGTATCTCCCGTTACGTCACACGTGTTATGAGACAAACAGATGCTTTTCTAACCCTAACCGTTCCACGCCCTTTTTACAATGCTAACTATCTGTGTGTCACACCGTTAAGCGATACTGTTATACATAATAATAATAATAATTAGTCAACAGACTTCAGTTCCCTGTCTTCCTTCTGCAGGCTGATGGGAATGACGTCTCCACTTCCTTGTTGTCTCCTTGTAAACGTGTGAGTGTAGGAGTGAGCAGCGCTGACCTGAGAAAGTGGCAGAAATGTCACACACTTCATTTGAGCGGCAGTAAAAAGCCTGACTGTCTGGGGAGCCATCGATCTGACAAGTTATTATAGAGGAGGAGGCAGGAGGAGGGAGGAGGAGGGAGGAGGAGGCAGGAGGAGGGGAGGAGGAGGGAGGAGGAGGCAGGAGGAGGGAGGAGGAGGCAGGAGGAGGGAGGAAGAGGCAGGAGGAGGGAGGAGGAGGCAGGAGGAGGCAGGAGGAGGGAGGAGGAGGCAGGAGGAGGCAGGAGGAGGCAGGAGGAGGGAGGAAGAGGCAGGAGGAGGCAGGAGGAGGCAGGAGGAGGCAGGAGGAGGCAGGAGGAGGGAGGAGGGAGGAAGAGGGAGGAGGAGGCAGGAGGAGGCAGGAGGAGGCAGGAGGAGGGAGGAAGAGGGAGGAAGAGGGAGGAGGAGGCAGGAGGAGTCAGGAGGAGGCAGGAGGAGGGAGGAGGAGGCAGGAGGAGGCAGGAGGAGGCAGGAGGAGGGAGGAAGAGGGAGGAAGAGGGAGGAGGAGGCAGGAGGAGTCAGGAGGAGGCAGGAGGAGGGAGGAGGAGGCAGGAGGAGGGAGGAAGAGGGAGGAGGAGGCAGGAGGAGGGAGGAGGAGGCAGGAGGAGGGAGAGAAGAGGGAGGAGAGGGAGGAGGAGGGAGGAGGAGGGAGGAAGAGGGAGGAGGAGGCAGGAGGAGGGAGGAAGAGGGAGGAGGAGGGAGGAGGAGGGAGGAAGAGGGAGGAGGAGGCAGGAGGAGGGAGGAAGAGGGAGGAGGAGGGAGGAGGAGGGAGGAGGAGGAGGGAGGAGGAGGCAGGAGGAGGGAGGAGGAGGGAGGAGGAGGCAGGAGGAGGGAGGAAGAGGGAGGAGGAGGGAGGAGGAGGCAGGAGGAGGGAGGAAGAGGGAGGAGGAGGGAGGAGGCAGGAGGAGGCAGGAGGAGGCAGGAGGAGGGAGGAAGAGGGAGGAGGAGGCAGGAGGAGGGAGGAGGAGGCAGGAGGAGGGAGGAAGAGGGAGGAGGAGGGAGGAGGAGGGAGGAGGAGGGAGGAAGAGGGAGGAGGAGGCAGGAGGAGGGAGGAAGAGGGAGGAGGAGGCAGGAGGAGGGAGGAAGAGGGAGGAGGAGGGAGGAGGAGGGAGGAAGAGGGAGGAGGAGGCAGGAGGAGGGAGGAAGAGGGAGGAGGAGGGAGGAGGAGGGAGGAGGAGGCAGGAGGAGGGAGGAGGAGGGAGGAGGAGGCAGGAGGAGGCAGGAGGAGGGAGGAGGAGGGAGGAAGAGGGAGGAGGAGGCAGGAGGAGGGAGGAGGAGGCAGGAGGAGGGAGGAAGAGGGAGGAGGAGGGAGGAGGAGGCAGGAGGAGGCAGGAGGAGGCAGGAGGAGGGAGGAAGAGGGAGGAGGAGGCAGGAGGAGGGAGGAGGAGGCAGGAGGAGGGAGGAAGAGGGAGGAGGAGGGAGGAGGAGGGAGGAGGAGGGAGGAAGAGGGAGGAGGAGGCAGGAGGAGGGAGGAAGAGGGAGGAGGAGGCAGGAGGAGGGAGGAAGAGGGAGGAGGAGGGAGGAGGAGGGAGGAAGAGGGAGGAGGAGGCAGGAGGAGGGAGGAAGAGGGAGGAGGAGGGAGGAGGAGGGAGGAGGAGGCAGGAGGAGGGAGGAGGAGGGAGGAGGAGGCAGGAGGAGGCAGGAGGAGGGAGGAGGAGGGAGGAAGAGGGAGGAAGAGGCAGGAAGAGGAAGGAGGAGGGAGGAAGAGGCAGGAGGAGGAAGGAGGAGGAGGGAGGAAGAGGCAGGAGGAGGCAGGAGGAGGAGGGAGGAAGAGGCAGGAGGAGGCAAGAGGAGGCAGGAGGAGGCAGGAGGAGGGAGGAAGAGGCAGGAGGAGGAAGGAGGAGGAGGGAGGAAGAGGCAGGAGGAGGCAGGAGGAGGCAGGAGGAGGGAGGAAGAGGCAGGAGGAGGCAGGAGGAGGCAGGAGGAGGCAAGAGGAGGCAAGAGGAGGCAGGAGGAGGCAGGAGGAGGCAAGAGGAGGCAGGAGGAGGAGGAGGAGGAGGCAGGAGGAGGCAGGAGGAGGAGGAGGCAGGAGGAGGCAGGAGGAGGAGGAGGCAGGAGGAGGAGGAGGCAGGAGGAGGCAGGAGGAGGCAGGAGGAGGAGGAGGCAGGAGGAGGCAGGAGGAGGAGGAGGCAGGAGGAGGAGGAGGGAGGAGGAGGCAGGAGGAGGAGGAGGCAGGAGGAGGAGGAGGAGGAGGAGGGAGGAGGCAGGAGGAGGGAGGAGGAGGAGGAGGAGGAGGAGGCAGGAGGAGGGAGGAGGAGGAGGAGGCAGGAGGAGGCAGGAGGAGGAGGAGGAGGGAGGAGGAGGAGGAGGGAGGAGGAGGAGGAGGCAGGAGGAGGAGGAGGAAGGAGGAGGCAGGAGGAGGAGGAGGAGGAGGAGGAGGAGGAGGAGGAGGCAGGAGGAGGGAGGCAGGAGGAGGCAGGAGGAGGAGGAGGCAGGAGGAGGAGGAGGCAGGAGGAGGCAGGAGGAGGCAGGAGGAGGAGGAGGCAGGAGGAGGAGGAGGGAGGAGGAGGCAGGAGGAGGAGGAGGCAGGAGGAGGAGGAGGGAGGAGGAGGCAGGAGGAGGAGGAGGCAGGAGGAGGCAGGAGGAGGAGGAGGCAGGAGGAGGCAGGAGGAGGAGGAGGCAGGAGGAGGAGGAGGGAGGAGGAGGGAGGAGGCAGGAGGAGGGAGGAGGAGGAGGAGGAGGAGGAGGCAGGAGGAGGGAGGAGGAGGAGGAGGAGGAGGAGGAGGCAGGAGGAGGCAGGAGGAGGAGGAGGCAGGAGGAGGCAGGAGGAGGCAGGAGGAGGAGGAGGCAGGAGGAGGCAGGAGGAGGGAGGCAGGAGGAGGAGGAGGGAGGAGGAGGAGGAGGGAGGAGGAGGAGGAGGAGGAGGAGGAGGAGGAGGAGGAGGGAGGAGGCAGGAGGAGGGAGGAGGAGGAGGAGGAGGAGGAGGCAGGAGGAGGGAGGAGGAGGAGGAGGAGGAGGAGGAGGCAGGAGGAGGCAGGAGGAGGAGGAGGAGGAGGAGGCAGGAGGAGGAGGAGGCAGGAGGAGGAGGAGGCAGGAGGAGGAGGAGGAGGGAGGAGGCAGGAGGAGGGAGGAGGAGGAGGAGGAGGAGGAGGCAGGAGGAGGGAGGAGGAGGAGGAGGCAGGAGGAGGCAGGAGGAGGAGGAGGAGGGAGGAGGAGGAGGAGGGAGGAGGCAGGAGGAGGCAGGAGGAGGAGGAGGCAGGAGGAGGCAGGAGGAGGAGGAGGCAGGAGGAGGAGGAGGGAGGAGGAGGCAGGAGGAGGAGGAGGCAGGAGGAGGAGGAGGCAGGAGGAGGAGGAGGAGGAGGGAGGAGGCAGGAGGAGGGAGGAGGAGGAGGAGGAGGAGGAGGCAGGAGGAGGGAGGAGGAGGAGGAGGCAGGAGGAGGCAGGAGGAGGAGGAGGAGGGAGGAGGAGGAGGAGGGAGGAGGAGGAGGAGGCAGGAGGAGGAGGAGGAAGGAGGAGGCAGGAGGAGGAGGAGGAGGAGGAGGAGGAGGAGGAGGAGGCAGGAGGAGGAGGAGGCAGGAGGAGGCAGGAGGAGGAGGAGGCAGGAGGAGGAGGAGGGAGGAGGAGGAGGAGGAGGGAGGAGGAGGAGGAGGGAGGAGGAGGAGGAGGCAGGAGGAGGAGGAGGCAGGAGGAGGAGGAGGGAGGAGGAGGAGGAGGAGGGAGGAGGAGGAGGAGGGAGGAGGAGGAGGAGGCAGGAGGAGGAGGAGGAAGGAGGAGGCAGGAGGAGGAGGAGGAGGAGGAGGAGGAGGAGGAGGAGGAGGCAGGAGGAGGCAGGAGGAGGCAGGAGGCAGGAGGAGGCAGGAGGAGGAGGAGGCAGGAGGAGGCAGGAGGAGGAGGAGGAGGAGGAGGCAGGAGGAGGAGGAGGGAGGAGGAGGAGGAGGAGGGAGGAGGAGGAGGAGGAGGCAGGAGGAGGAGGAGGAAGGAGGAGGAGGAGGAGGAGGAGGAGGAGGAGGAGGCAGGAGGAGGAGGAGGAGGGAGGAGGAGGAGGAGGGAGGAGGAGGAGGAGGCAGGAGGAGGAGGAGGAAGGAGGAGGCAGGAGGAGGAGGAGGAGGAGGAGGAGGAGGAGGAGGAGGCAGGAGGAGGCAGGAGGAGGAGGAGGCAGGAGGAGGCAGGAGGAGGAGGAGGCAGGAGGAGGAGGAGGGAGGAGGAGGCAGGAGGAGGAGGAGGAGGAGGAGGGAGGAGGCAGGAGGAGGGAGGAGGAGGAGGAGGAGGCAGGAGGAGGGAGGAGGAGGAGGAGGCAGGAGGAGGCAGGAGGAGGAGGAGGAGGGAGGAGGAGGAGGAGGGAGGAGGAGGAGGAGGCAGGAGGAGGAGGAGGAAGGAGGAGGCAGGAGGAGGAGGAGGCAGGAGGAGGCAGGAGGAGGCAGGAGGAGGAGGAGGAGGCAGGAGGAGGCAGGAGGAGGGAGGAGGAGGCAGGAGGAGGCAGGAGGAGGAGGAGGAGGAGGAGGAGGAGGAGGCAGGAGGAGGGAGGAGGAGGAGGAGGCAGGAGGAGGCCTTCTCCTCCCTCTCTCTTCCCTCTGTTCATCCCTCTTGCTCTTTTTATAACTGCTTTTCTTGTTCTTTCTTAGTGTGTCTTTCCAAAAGGGAGAGAAAGTCCAAGCTATCGAACAATTTCTATAAAAGAAAAGTAAAAGAAAAATTAAACATTTACATTGCATCGGGTCATTTGATTTACTGTTAATATAAAATATTGATTAATGCAGAGTTAATGGTTACAACAAACGGGGCTCTTATTAAAAAAAGGTGAACTGTGTGTATAGTTTATTGTGATAATAGCATATTTAAAATCACAATCAAGTCTTTACTATGTATTGTTATTGTAGGTTATAAATACAAGATATAACTACATAACGAATCAAACGAAAATAAATGAACAAAAAAAACTAAATTACTGGAAAAACCCTGAATATGATGAAGAGAACAATGAATAGCGATGAAGCAGTAATACAATGAAAGAGATCACAAGAACAACCAGCGACTCAAATCGTTGATTAATGTCTGTCAATTAAATTCATCGTTTGACGTTTATACATTCCATTCAGTTCCACACATTTATGCACGTTCAGCAGTTGAGAGATCTCTTCAGCGTAGAAGTGGTGAATGTATTCTGACTTCCTGTTGCTTCATCTTCTTGAGGAAGAAGGCGGTGCACGGCACCACTCCCCTCCTCACAACTAACTTGTTTCTTACTTTTAAACTTCTGTGACTAAATTAATAATTCATTTACATGGTCTTTTCATTTCATTCGTCCATATTTAATAGTCGGGTTGCAACCAGTTTATAAGTAAGCATTGTAAACAGAGTTGGCTATCATGATAATTTATTTAACGATACATATTCAGAGATTTGGTAAAGTTCGGGCTTGCATAATTAATGTTTAAACACAATGGAATGAGTCAGTGGTGTAAGATGAGTACTAACACGATTACAACAAATGCAAACAAAACAGTGAGTCAACGAGTGAACACATACAACGAGTTTGTCACTTTGAGGTACATACAAAAAAAAATATACATATAAAATACAAGGACTTACTTACTAAGACCAGGACTAGCATATCGGTATATATATTTTCAAGTTGGTCATTAAACCTCGTAAACTCCGCCTTTACAACGGTGTTATAGTTCATTTAGTTCCAAGTCTTATCTTGATTCTAACCGCAGATTTGGTCATTGTTGTATTTATTCCATTTCAGTGTTATCATCTTCCCGTGGATGTGCGCTTCCTTGGCTATGAGATTAGATTTGTCGAGCCCCAAAGCGACGAGAAATTCTTTTTTCTAGACTTATGGTTGAAAAGTTGCAGTCCAAACTGTGCAAATCTTGATGAACATGAATAAAGTGTCTGTAATATACGTCTGATAACATATAGCAATGAGAAAAGGTGACGATGTGAAAGGGTCCCTTGCAGCGATGACTAGAAGGATGTGTGTTGTATAACCAGGTTGTGTTTCATGTGGTAGCAGAGGAGCAGCACCTGTGGGAAAACATCCAGAGTTGAAACGGCCTTCACATCAGAATCCATTCTGTCAACTCATCTCCGCTGGCAGAGCTCTGCTCTCTCACAAAAGGTGTTCTCGTCTCTGACGGCGACCTTGCCGGCAGGTGAACAGCTCCATGCATGAATGTCCTGGCTGGGATGAAGGCTTAACCCAACATGAGCTCACACAAACCTGCAGGAATCAAACCCTCTTGGCGAGATGAGAGAACACCTGACCTCATACGGTACTGTGAAGCATCATCTAATCTCATCAGCATCAGAATGCTAAGGATGCTAAGGACAGCCTGGCCTACCTCCGTGACTACCTCACATCAGACTCAGCAGCAGAACACTCTGCATATTTAGTACTTTACTTGTGATACTTTACGTATATAATACTTCTGTACTATTACTCAAGTATGCTTATAATGCAGAACGTTTACTTAAGTACTATTTCAATTCAAGTAAAGGTTCTGAGTTCTTCTTCTAAACCTGATTTGAGCAGAAACAACGTACTGTTACCTGAAGAACCAGCAGAACCCAGTGTTCACAGCGAGGAGTCATTCACTCTCTCACCGATGTCAGGGGGGAAGCAACTAAAGGGAGCAGGGTTCATACACATTCTGACCAATGGGTTTCATGACTTTTCCATGACTTTTCCATGACTTTAAACCAAATATCCATGACAAACATTTAGTGAAATCTGGGTGTAAACAGTAAAAAGTGAGTAAATGTAGTATTTAAACTAACAATGAGAATACAAAGCATACAGTAAACCTTAAATGACTCAAATGAATGAGACAATAGTTTGATTAAAAGAATAAACATTTATATAGATGCCTGTATGTATGCCTGCTTATATTTTGAGCGTCTTTCTTTTAAAAGCATATTCATTATTTCAAACTCAGCGCAAATGAACGCCATGAACACATGAATATAACACATTTACATGACTTTTTTTTTTTCAAGGACTCTTCCAGGCCTGGAAATAACCATTTTAAAATTCCATGACTCTTCCAGGTTTTCCATGGCCGTACGAACCCTGAGAGAGATTTGGGAAGCTGCCACGGTTTCTAATCACGGTAGCTCATCGTGGGTGGAAACCAAGATACGCTCGTGCGCTCTGAGGTCACCAAGATGACCATAACGTTCTCTAGTGAGGCGAACCAAGCTTCCCCAAATCTGTCCCTCAACATCTGAATGAAGGTTCCACTCGTTGTGGGACGTATCCCCATCAGGTTCCCTGTGGTTCTGTGCCCTGCTTTTATGGAAAGTAGGTGCTTGTTTGACCTCAGCAGAAGACTTCTTTTTTTTACTATTTTCAGCAGCCGGGACCGAACGCATGCCGCCCTGATGGTTGAAGTCATGCTCTCACCATGACACGTCTGTTTTTAATTAGAGGAGCTAGCGTTTTGCACAATCAGCACCACGGTTCAGGTGGAGGGTTATGGGATTCTTCCATTTCCCATCAACCACTCTGGACTGGCCCATTCCACCACATCCAGAGAGGGATGTGTCATGTGCACCAATATGTGTGACGTCGCTCTCCTGAGGGGAATCCCCTATGACGCCATGTCTGACTGCACAGAGGGAAGCATTGCCAACATTCACCTTAGAGTGCAGGACCACCTCTTGTCTGTGTCATGTGGAATACCTCCAGGCGGACCACATGGATCATTGTACCTGGCAGGCTCATGACATCGCCGTCACCACTCTGTTGGGCGCCATGTCTGACAGAAGAGAGTTCAGCGTGTCGGCCTGGCTGGAGACAGCTTAGCTCTCATAGTTAGTTCATCTCCACACCCAGATACCTTTGGAGCGGAGAGGAGGACTCTATGAGGAGGACTGGCCCGGAGCATGTTGAGGCGCAGAGGCTGGAAGGCCCTTCGTCGTCTGAAAGATGTGCACTTTTGTCCAACATGTGTGCTTACTGCTTTGAAGGAGTGGTCCAAACAGACGGCAGCCAGCAGCAGTGATGAGGGAAGCTGTGACATATGGAGACAGATTTTACACCAATTTAGTTTGACATGCTATAAGTCTAGACACCGCCACCGTAGAGGCCGTGGAGAGGGTCAGGACACCAATAGCAGCCTTTCTGATGCCGCTACAAGGATCCCGGTCTTTGTGGGGACGGAAACGACGGCTTGCTCTCATTGTACTGATGTCCAGTGGGTGAACAAGTGCTTGTGGTTGGATGAGAGTTACCCAGAGAGACCAGTAGAGGGTGGAGCCTGTGTGAGTTATCTGTTAGCTGTTCTAACTAACTTTAAGGACGGATTTATTTCTCTTATAAATATTTAACATTTTAAGAAGCTCATCATAGCCTAAAGCAGGGGTCACTAATAGGCGGACCGCGATCCAGATCCGGACCCAGGCGGCAGTGTATCTGGACTCTGGACCTATAACCGATAGATACTTGAGAATTATTACATTTTGAGGCTTGTATCTGAACCAGAGCAGCTTTACTGGTCTTTACGGCACTCCTTCAGTGGACCAGGAAACACCACCATCAATCACATGTGTTGTAACCATCTCACGTGATGCTGATCCGCCAATCAAATGTGAGTAAGATAAGATCCAACAGTCTCAGAGAATATGAGGCAGAGAAGATATTTCACATGGAGTCCTCCAAAAAGTGGGTCAGAGCATCCCCGAGGTCAGAGCATAGAACCC
The DNA here is from genome assembly GCA_038501785.1 of Myoxocephalus aenaeus. NCBI lineage: Eukaryota > Metazoa > Chordata > Actinopteri > Perciformes > Cottidae > Myoxocephalus > Myoxocephalus aenaeus. The sequence continues at coordinate 2,046,165 of JBAMJR010000243.1, read as the reverse complement.
TGAGATCAGAGCATAGAACCATGAGATAAGAGAACCCTGCGGTCAGAACATAGAACCCTGAGATCAGAGCATAGAACCCTGAGGTCAGAGCATAGAACCATGAGATCAGAGCATAGAACCCTGAGGTCAGAGCATAGAACCCTGAGGTCAGAGTATAGAACCATGAGGTCAGAGCATAGAACCCTGAGGTCAGAGCATAGAACCTTATGGATAGACTCTTATACATGTCCACTGGGTGCATACATATGTAGATGTTTGCAAACATGTTTACTGTGAACTTTATAAGGTGTAAATATGTAAATGTTGTGAACAGAGTTTGTTGCGGTGAAAAACATATTTCAGGTTTAAGTAAGATATGTGATCTGTGCGTGATTTGTGCGTCAAAAAGCTACATTCTGTTATTCTTTACTTTGAATAACACTCAGTCATAAGCAGTTGTCAGTGTTATGAAATGCATACACATCACGTGCACTTGGCAGCTCCTCTCCGTGGCCGGCCGAGCATCCAGCCGTCAGACAAACAGGTAGGAGGAGGCGTGAGGTGTGGGGGTTGCGGCCCCAGACACATGAATAGCCCTCTTGATTGACGCTGGCCTTTATGCTCGTCTCAGCACCGCTGCTGTTCTGACACGCGTCTGTTGCACAGTAATGTGTGATCAGAAGCAAAGGGCACCGGCGGCTCTGATCATCATGCTGCCCAACTCCCCCGTCACCGCCTCCCTCCCTCACGCCGACATCCACTGGACAGAATCAGACTCGACACCAAACACACACCCGCCGTAGTCAGGAGTGTGTGATGAGAGTGGAGTCAACTGTGGGGCCGTGGAGAGGTATTGCAGGTGACTTTGACGGGAGGAGTTAAAGATGGGACAACGCAGGTTAGCACAGGGTTCCTACGGTCATGGGAAACCTGGAAAGGTCATGGAATTATAAAATGGTTATTTCCAGGACTGGAAAAATTCATGTACATGTGTTATATTCATGTGTTCATGACGTTCATTTACGCTGAGTTTGAAATAATGAATATGCTTTTAAAAGAAAGACTCAAAATATAAGCAGGCATACATACAAGCATCTATATAAATGTTTATTCTTTTAATCAAACTATTGTCTCATTCATTTGTGTCATTTAAGGTTTACTGTATGCTTTGTATTCTCATTGTTAGTTTAAATACTACATTTACTCACTTTTTCATGTTTACACCCAGATTTCACTAAATGTTTGCTCATGGAAATTTGGTTTAAAGTCATGGAAAAGTCATGAAATCCACTGGTCAGGATGTGTATGAACCCTGTTGGTAACTTACTGTAAAATGTTGTAGCCGCTGTCGTGTTTAGCCCGTATGGGTAACTGACCTTATTTTATAATATGCTAATTGTGGGTTGACTGGTATTCCAGTGACATTAAATATACCATCTCAAGATAAAGACATGGGTCTTACCTACTTCGTGCCATATGTTTAAGGTAACATTTGTCCTTATTTATCATGAGGCAGCATGAAAAATTATAGAAAAGAGACTTCACAGCTAATGGGTAAACACCTTATTTAGCATTTATACACTTTATATAAATATTTAATAAGTGGTTTATCACATACTATAATGTAGTTATGAGCAGATATGAGCAGACGTTCACTCTTATATTTATCAATAAATATAATACTAATATTACATTTTTAAACACTTATACTGCTTATTTATTGAATGTGCATATGGTGCTAAATAAAAAGGTTCAGGTAAACCTTCATCAACGTAAAGTGTGTATGTAAAGCTGTCTCCAAGGCCGGGTCACAGGTCCAGGTCCCCTGCTGTGCCGGCCACCCAGCTAACTCTGACCCCAATGCCTACCCCTGCCCTCCAGGGCAGGGGTAGGCTACATGTACTTCTTTTGGGCTGTGCCCGATCGGCACCAGATGTTCGGTGGCCGGCTAACCTAAGCGAGTCTAAAGCATCGGGGTGGCCCCCAGTTTCCCCGTTCCAGCCAAGGTGCAGCACCGCCATAGCCAGTTCATCTTGGGTCTATGAATCATGCGTACAGTACTGCGAACAGATCGGGTCCAACCTACATCCAGGACATGGTAAAACCGTACACCACTCCGCTCGGCTTCTGCCAATCGGCTTGTGGCTCCGTCACTGCTTCTGCCAATCGGCTTGTGGCTCCGTCACTGCTTCAGCCAATCGGCTTGTAGCTCCGTCACTGAGAGCTAAACGCTCAACAAAGTCAGACTGTTTGCTGTCCTGGCTCCTCAATGGTGGAACGAGCTCCCCATTGACATCCGGACAGCAGGAAGTCTCTACATCTTCCATCTCAAACTAAAAACACATCTTATCAGACTACACCTTGAATAAGGAAGGTAGCGCCATAGTAGCACTTTAGTAGCACTTAAATGTCTCTTACTGATAGCACTTTGTGGTTTAACTTTATTGAAGAAATTGTACTTTCTTGATTCTTGTTGTTCTGAGTTTGTCCTCATGGTTGAATGCAGTTATTGTAAGTCGCTTTGGATAAAAGCGTCAGCTAAATGAAATGTAATGTAATGAATCATGGCCATGGTTCTCTGCTGGACAACGGTGGAGTGATGAATGGATGAATGGATGGAATGGAATGGGAAGATGGAATGTAAATTCAAACCAATGGCAGCTGGAACTGTTTAGCCATTGATGACGGACCATGACGGTTATTGAACATCCTGGAAATGCAGGTTAACATGTTTAGCATTGTGGTTTTATTTTGTCACAAACATGGAAATAGAGATTAGATAAGACAGGTCTCTCTCGTTGTTAATGTAATCACTGTATGACAGAAAATAAATAAATAAATAAAAAGATGCTCCGATTGTGATCAAATTTAAGAAAGCAGCTTCAAAATATGAAGCATAGCAAATGCAGATGTTTCCATACAAAGCATGAGGGCTCCCTGAAGGGTTTAATGAGTATGTGAATGTGTTTTAGAAGAATGCTGTTCTGCCCTGAAGTCTACATATTACAATAAGCATTGACATTGTTCTAGCCATACTATCAATCTTTGAGAAGATATTTACAGTTACATCAGCACCACCTCCATAGGCCTAGACTAACAGGTCAAAAGGTGCATATAGATTATGAAGTGTTACATTTACTTTCATTCATATGGCAGATTCTCAGTCAAGGCGACGTACACTTTCAGGTCACAGTCGCTAAAGAAGAAGCTTTTGTGATTAAAAACCTCAATGTGGACAGAAACAGATCCTGCTGACCAAATCGAGTTCACACACCGCAGTGTGATCGTATTGAAAGAGAAGACTCAGAGTCCTGAACGAGGCGGTTGGGTCGGTGTGCTGAGCCGGTGAGCATTAGTGACTTGATCTTAATGCAAGCAGCAACAGGGAGCCAGTGGAAGGTAAGGACTAGTGGAGTGACATGAGCTGCTTTTGGGCAGATTGAAGACCTGACATGAGCTGCTTCTTTGATGAGTTACAGATGTTTTACTGTGAGTGCTGGCAGCTCTGCCAGATGGTCGTTGCAGTAGTCAAGGTCAGAGACGACCAGTGCCTGTGCAAGGAGTTACATGGCATAATCAGTTAGATCTGACCTTATCTTTCTGATTAATGTATTATATATATATATATATATATATATATATATATATATATATATATATATATATATATATATATATATATATATATATATAATACATCAGATAATATAATATACAAATAGGTGGCATGATGGTAATTGTATAAATGATGGTCCATTTAGTGTAAAATAGTCCATAAAGCAGGGTATGCTTTAGGGCGGGCTACCTTGTGATTGACAGGTCAACACCAGAGTCCTATACAGCATCTCTACATCTTGTTGTCAGTTTCTTTTATGTTCTCCCAACAATATCATAATTGGAAGCTTTAGACTAAGTTATGTATTATGTTATATAAGTGGCATATCCATCTTGAGAAGAATAAATGTCTGGGATAAACTCTGATGATTTTCTGGCACTTGGTCACACATATATTAAATATTGCCACCATTAATGTAAGAGTGACTTCAGCATTAACATATTGGTATCAGTGATGCCTGTGGAGCCCTGGTTGGGTAAAACACTGGAGGTAATGATGCTGCTTTAGTATGAAAGGGTTTCTCTGAACCACACAGGAGCCCTGAGTGACAGTCCTCTGCAGCCACAAGAAGACACTCTGTGAGGGATAGATCGCCTCACATTGTTTCTCTGAGATTCAGCACGAGACGGCACAATGACAGATTGAGCCAATAGACTGGGCTCAACTCAAGTGTTGTAGGTGTGATCCTGCAGCACCACATGTGCTGTGCAGTGGCGGCTGGTGACATTTTTTTTTGGGGGGGCGCAGTTGGGCGGCGCGGTTTAAATAGCACTCCACAATGAGAAGAAAAGAGGTTTGGAGTAGAATATTCTAAAAAACAAAGCTTTATTTCAAGAAAACACAGTGCTCAACACTGTCCAATAACAACTATCAACAAACTGTAACTTTGGGCATGAGAGGTTCAGAGCAGAATGGTTTAAGAAACATTCAATGTGGTGGCCAGAGCAACTTCAGGGAATACATTGACGTAGCATTCAAACTGGGGGCCCTGCAGTAAGGTGGCACTGGTGAGGTGGTCTTTGAAGGCAAAGCGTTCCCTGGTGTGTCCAAGTATGGTGTCACAAACCTACAGATAAATATATAGAGAGAGAGAGACAGTAAGATAAGTTGTGGGGAAATATCTACTACAAACAGGCTTCATACTACAGACAAAAAACTATGTTTTGTGTGTCTTGATGGCTCATCAACATAGACAAAAGGCCAGGAGCCACCTTGATGGCTGTAGCTATGACACACACACACACACACACACACACACACACACACACACACACACACACACACACACACACACACACACACACACACACACACTAACTTGTTGGGGGTTGAATTGGTATTTTAGATAAAGTTATAGCCTGATATGATATCCACCCAAATCTAACAATGTCCAACATGTGTTCTGCTGTGGGAAAGATAAAACATTAAACTCTAACAGGCATCTGCTGATTTTGACACTCACTTCTGCAGCAATCCTTCAAGCTCATCTTCCTTCACAGCCCGGCGCTTCCTCGGCTGCTCAGAGCCGCTGCACACGGAGCCTCCAGCTAGCAGCTCCGGTTAGCATGTAGCTTGGTGCATGTAGCTTCACTGCTTTGCTGCTGAATATTTAAATCCGGACGTTCGGGTCCCAACTCTTTCAGCCTCTTCTTGTCAACATCTGATCGTGGATTGAAAGGTGTTTCGCGTAGAGATACCACAGCGTTTTCAGTCGCCATACTAACATAATCAAAGTCTCTGCTAGCTGTGTTGCTCGCGTAGCTACGTGGGAGCTATATGGGGTGTGAGGGAATGATAAAGGTCTCTGATTCGACGAATAGTCCAACCACGTTGCAATAAGAAACGATGTTATTGGCTAGGGCGCAGATTTGTGCGCCCGAAGATTCACGTTTCATCCGCCAATGAGAAGCTGTCCTTGCAGTCACGAGGGTGAAATGTTTGTTAGCTTTCCATAGACACACATTTGGCCGGCGCCCCGAGAGGGGAGGGGCTTTTCTCAGTAATGATGAATGGCGATATATTATATTTAACTTAAGTGGTTGTTGACAGGGGCTTACGGTCTCCCACACACATTTAGCGCGTCAACACGGTATATTTCTTATTTAAATTATTTGATATATAATGTTTTTTGACAGTATATATTATATTTTTTTCTTCTTCTTTTTTTTTTTTCATCGCAAAATTTTAGGAGGGGCGGCGCCCTAGCGCCCTCTATTGACGCACCGCCACTGGTGCTGTGTCAAGATATGCTAGCGCTATACTCTGGACTCCTCATGCATGCCTTTAGCTGTTCTTATGGTTAGTTATATTTTAACAATAGATCGAAGAACTGTCTTTTGCCCAGAAAAATATCTGCCAAACCCACTGCAATCATTGACCTGAAAAGATTGAAATAGATACTGTATTCTGAGCTGTAGCAGTTTTAACAGTATTAACCTATTATGTTTGTTTTAGTCATTTGAGTCTGTGTCTGCTGAATGCAGTGGCAGGCCGTGGATTTTCTACCTGCGCTTCAGTGGATCAGCGGCGCACCCCGAGCGCTAGTTAGCTCGCGAGCTAACAGCGAGCTAGCGCAGAACTGCTTTCCATCGCGCCTCGGGTGGCCAAGCAGGGTGAGATGTGGACAGCAGGTCCAAGTGTTACACAGAGTCCACAGGGAAAGTCTGCTTCTTCTTCTTCAAGTTTAAATGGCGATCGCAACCAACTTGACTAGGTGCATAGCGCCACCTACTGTACCGGAGTGTGCAGCTTCAGGGAGCTGCTGCTGTGAGGATCCTTGTCTCACAGGAGGAATCACACGTACAGAACCTCCTAGCTGGCCGTCACCATGTAGTTTAACCGTTTTTGTTCTACCATAGAGAGAAACAGAGGGGAAATCTGATTGGATAAGAACGTTAAGCAGAACAATTAAGCAGCTGCCAAGCCGCCCGCGAGCAGCCAGAAGCTGAGCAATGAGAAAATAAGCCATTAGGAAAAAATAATGATAATACATGTAGTGTATTTGTGAAAAACAATTAAATTATAAAATAGATATAACTTTTAATTATAAAATATAAATAAACTGGCTTATTTCTGTAATGTGATGTAATTATCAATAAAAAAGCTAAATTCCATAAAAAGAATACTAAATTGATGTTATCATGGCATAAACTGAAGGTATTTTCACTGCAGAAGGCTGTAATAATAGACACAGCAGGAGAAGTGTGAAACAAAGTTAACAGTTCCAGTCAGCCTTCCATCAACAGCTGATTTTGCTCTCTAAAGAGGCCAAAGGTTAACTCTAGTTTGGTAAATATGAAATGGACTCAAAGCGCTTTACACAAACATGCACCCTCTCACTGATGAAGTTATGAAATGGACTTGACGTCTTGATCTCTATGACTACTAGCACAACAACAAAGGAAACAGAATTGTCAATCATCGACAATTTCATAAAAAATTTTAATAATAAAAAGTAGTTAAACCTATTCACTGAATGCAATGCAAACTGTTCACAATGAGGTTTATGGATTATCCAGAGCAAGTGTTGTTTTTAATTTTTCCAACCTCAGTTATTACGTTGGTGGCAGAAATCTAAGACACAGCGGAAAATCTAGACAAATAAATCTTATGAGATAGGTTCCACAAGAGGTGAGTGAAAGTATGCGTTTCAGCAATATGAAAGATTCAACCCTTTAAAGCCTCACAGTCCACGCTGATGCATGCTGGGACGGCGTCCCTGAGACACTGGGGAGGAGTGATATTGACACGGCTGGTGATCGCACTAATCTCCCCGTCAGCGGACAGCGGACTGCGGGGCGAGTTTATCGGCCCTCCGCACGCCGTGTTGGACTTATGTTGGGTGACACTCAGACACCCTGGCTGATGTGTTTTGGCTCTGCGAAGATCCCAGCTGTGCATTTACATATGCAATGACCCAGATTAGCATCCCTCCTCACACTCCATCAACACTGATTAGAGGAGCCGGGTAAAGGAGCGCGGGTCCAGCGTGACCACAACAACCACAACAACCTCTGGTGTGACAACGCTCACTGGCTCCACGATGACAGCAGAGAGCGTTATAGTTCATCCCCCAAAACCAAACATTGTATTTATTAACCATACTAAGGCTGTAGTATTAGATCTTTATTTCAGAAATATATGGAGAGAAATACAGATGGTAAATGTTGGACGAAGACACACAAAATGATGCAAAATATGTTTTCATAATTACCTCCAGTGGCATGAATCCACAGTGTTGATGTTTCTGCCACTGGGATTTCTGTCACCACCAATGTTGGAAAAGCTTTTATTGAAAATAATACTTTTCAGAACAGAAATACCGAAGTGTCTATGTAAAAAACAACTGACCATTTAAGACCAAGTCATTGATTTGTTGGTCGCAGTTTGTAAACACAACATTCAGAGTTTCCCTCCAGCAGAAAGAGCTTTGTCCACTTGGCGTTTCCCATCAGAATAATTCTGTTCTGCTTCCTTGTGCTCACAATCTGCTTCTTGTCTTTTTGGAGGTCGACGCCCAGAAACATCCCAAACTTCTAGTGTGTCAGAAGTGATGATTAAAACAGATTAAGTTTGAATGAGACTAAACATTGTTTATTCCTTTCATCATTCATCATTAAAAACTTCACAAGCAGTTCAAAACTTAAATTCTTTTTCCAACAATTTTGCGTAATGTTTTTAGTCTAGTGTCGGCCAATGCCACTCTTCAAAAGCAAGTATGTACACACTAAACCTAAAGTAACTGTAAAGTGGTTTTAGACAAGAAAATGTCAGAAAATCAATGAAGTTGCACTAAATAATTGAGTGCAATAAAAGGATACTTGGAACGAGGTGGTGGGTAAAATATATGCAGCTTGGACACAGCTCTCATGGAACAGTTATTTACTGATGGATTGACATTCACTCGCGCTGCTAAACGCTTCTGAACCCTCAAAGCACACGAGCAGCTCCACAGCGTCGCTGCAGCAGAGGAGGCGGGGCTTGCACGGGGCAAAGACGCAGCTAGATTACGGCTTGTCATTAGCAGCATATGCTTCCATTCATTAACTAATTGCACTTTATTATGATGTAATTACAACGTCCACAGTGTGTGATGACAAAAACTAAGCTGCGGCTCTCCAGCCAGAGAGCCACCCTGCTCTCCATGCAGTAATTGCCCTCTCGGCTTTGATGAATAAGGAGATGATTAACCTTAATTCCCAAACAGCATCGGGGCATTAGCAGTGAATGAATTACGGGGAAGATGTGACTAAGCGATTTAATATGGTAAATTGGTTGAGCATCTGAAGTGGCTCCAGTGATGCTCTATTAGCTCAAGGCCTTTTCTGCTGCTGCTACTGATTCCAGGTCTGAGCCTCTTCAATCAGCGCCGGCTGTGAGTCCAGAAGCCGACCGTCCCCGTGCAGCAAGACATAATCATCCACTTCATGCAGGTAGAGATGCAGCCACTACGTCGCGTGGGGGAGCCCAATCATGTAATCTAGATAAACTCATCCCGAGCACATGGCATAATGACAGCTATCTGATTTAATATCCAGTCCCTCACACCAAGCACATTCAAAATGAGCTCTGAATGGTCGCCACCGAGTCCACACCGCCTTCACTTTTAATAGGCGAGGAATTCTCCCTCCCATTCTCTCACATCCCCGCTGCCCAGGAGGAGAGGCTGCGTTTTGGCTGCCTAAGCAAAATGTAGATTGCGTGAACAAAAACTCCACTTGCATGGCAGTAAATATGATGACACTGCAACCTTGTCTTTTGCCGACAATGTTGTGATCCTTGTTTTTTTGATTAAGCAGTGAAAGCGAGCCGCTATGAGAGCGTCGGCAGCTGTGTGGTTAAGGACAGCAGCGCTGCAGCCTCCGCCCCGCAGCACTGGGGGAGTGGGGGTCGAGAAGGAATGACAACCTGTAAAGGACTAATTGTGGGCTAGGCGTGTGTGTGTGTGTGTGTGTGTGTGTGTGTGTGTGTGTGTGTGTGTGTGTGTGTGTGTGTGTGTGTGTGTGTGTGTGTGCAAACATTGTGCGCTGCACTAAAAGTGTGTACATCTTTTTGCCTAAAGATGCAAGGGGCTAATTTTGCTTACCAGAACCATTTTTGCTTATCAACAAAAAATGAGGAAAATATGGATCTTAGCTCATTATGGTGTTGTTTATGTTTACCCAAGTAACCCATTAAAGCTGGGAGAGAGCTCCTTTAACTGTGCGCATGTTAGTAATGTGGTCTCAGTCATGGGAGGGGCTACTCATTACTCTTTAATGTGCTGAATAAACATTTCACAGGCTCACTGTTCCCTGCTATTGTTCATATTGTTGTGAATGCAGCATTTTCTTATTGTCCAACAGATATGCTGTGCCGTGCATGAAGCTGGGGGTGGGGGTTAATATATTCTGTAAAAAAAGGCCGACTGAAACACTTGCTTTACAGCACAAGAGTGTTGAGTGACATGATGATGGTTGTCTCTGTCAGGACATGACATGGATGCTGTAGGAGGTTGTCTTTTTACATTTAAATTTAATACTTCAACATTTAGGTTTCCATACAGGCACAAAGGTACAAAACCTGCAACTCAACTTTGACCACAAAGAACATGAAGCTGTGCTCAGCCATGAGGCCAGCTGTTTGTCAATAAATAGTTCCAGCATGGAACTTTATATTTTCAATGGTTTGCTGCGATATTCATTCGTTCATAATTTATCATGTCCCTTTCTGCTCAAAACCGAAAACAGATTTAAGGTCAACATTGAACATGAATTGAGAGCGGCCATATGAAATCTAGAACCCCTTTTTTAAAGATGTGTAGAGGAAAGCAGCTCACTGCAGCCACTAATACTGATGCAACCTGATGCTCACACTTATCTACCACTCATTTTGTTTTGTTTTGCACGTTATTGTTATTATCCTAACCTTCCTCTTGTGTTCGGGTCGACCCATTTTAGGTTTTTAATGAAAAGAACCACATTAATGTGTTTATTGCATCAAGACTTTTGGACTTTGTTAGGAACCTCTATTTCAACTAAATTAAAAAATTAAAAAAAGAATTTCACTAAATTATTAAATGCTCTGGTTGAAATGATGACCTTTGTGTTGTTAGGGTCGGTTTTGACCCATTTATAAAAATAAGATTTGCTTGATTTTTTTTTCTTTTTTTTCCCTTGCAAATCTATATTTTGTGTTATGACTTGTTCTGCTTTTCATTTTGTGTTTGTATTAAAGTTATATTGCTGAAAAAAAGACTTTTTAGCCTTTTTCTTGAAGTAAATATATTTGGGTTGAAATTGACCCGTAACGCCATAGATGTTACTATAGTTAATAATATTACAATTAAAAAATAAATAAAACAAATGTATTTAAGAGATGTGTTCTAATACCCCTCAGTAATAGTCAGATAACACAACAACCTTTTATTTATTTATATGATTCTCTTTAGGTTCATTTTAACATTTCTTTAATTGAAATGGAGGTATCCTGACAAAGAAAAGGTCCAGAGGCCCACATCAAAAATATTAAAACATACAACAATATGTTCATGGATAAGGAAGCCTAACAAGGTAACCAAGAGATGAGAAACACATTGGATGATAGATAATTGTTTTTAGTGTATTTTACAGCTGGTTTAAGACATGGGTCAAAACCCATCCGTTAACACAAGAGAGGCTAACAGAAAGCTAACACAAGAGATGCTAACAGAGAGCTAACACAAGATATGCTAACAGAAAGCTAACACAATAGATGCTAACAGGAAGCTAACACAAGAGATGGTAACAGAAAGCTAACACAAAAGATGCTAACAGGAAGCTAACACAAGAGATGGTAACAGAAAGCTAACACAAAAGATGCTAACAGGAAGCTAACACAAGAGATGCTAACAGGAAGCTAACACAAAAGATGCTAACAGGAAGCTAACACAAGAGATGGTAACAGAAAGCTAACACAAGAGATGCTAACAGGAAGCTAACACAAGAGGAAGGATAAAAAGATATTCAGTGTAAAACAGGTCAATGCAGCCAGAATAGGCACTTTTTTGTGGTGGGGCATGAACGTTTTTCTTCCTCCAAAGTGGGGCGTGACAAAAAAAGTTTGAGAACCACTGGTTTAGGTGGATACTTATAAATGAAATACTACTAGGGCTAGTTCTTCAATCAGTCCATCCTTTATTTGTCACGTATCATACAAGGTGGAATCCCGTCAGCTCCTTCAGTTCGTGCTGGTTTATAGGAAGTCATGGTTGAACGTCTGTCCAGTATTCCATGATTCAGCCAGACTTTAAGTTCCTGATATGAAAAATGATGCCAGGCAGTGCTGAGGTCATCCAGTGCCAGTCCATAGTCCAACGCCTGCATGTTGGTCAGCAGGATTGTCGGCTATCAATCAACTGCAAGCTATATTATGTATTATTTACACCATATTTGCATGAAACATTTGCCTTTGGGCAGCAACAGCACGAACACTGCAAGATCAAATAGTCGAGGTGACACCGAGCAGACACATATGTGACGGCACCCAAGGTCACTTTAAAATAATATTATAGGTAGCGCTTTATAATAACTACACACTATTTAGCATTAGTAAAGCAAGAGTAAACACTCATTTCATCATTTAGAAAGCATTGTTCCAGCATGAACACTCATTAGTATGCAATTCATAAACACAGCTATACATGTTTTATTCTTGATTAATATTAATATATTTGAATATTGATTATTTAGCTAGCCACTGCTGGCCTTTCAATGTCATTTATAGATGCGTTGTAAAGCATAGATAGTCCTCACTTTACACAGAATACTTAACTAACCAGTAGTGCATCATCTATAAGTCCTTAATAATTGGTTTGCAATATATAATACTTCATTTACAAATGGGGAATCCATCATTTCTAAAGTATGAAAACCCAATCACGAAATACATAATAGTCAAGCTTATTAAACAATATTATTAAATATAGTGCATATGCTTACATTATGTTTGAATGGAAGACTCTTTGATTCTAGAACTCAAGTTTACTTCCGTGTAGCTTCTGCTGGACACTTGAAGAATGTAATCATCACTTGCAGCTCCAGGGTTTCTTGCTTAGTGTTGTGAATCTCCATCTTGGTGAATCTCCATCTTGGTGAATCTCCATCTCACGGCCGTGTTAAGGGTCTGTAACTGACTGGTTGATGGAAACTAAAGCTCGTCTCCAGCAGTTGCTCTGTGGTTGCCGGGAGCCTATTTTATTGGTTATTGTGAAAACAAATATACTAAAGTGAGCCTCAAAGCCATTTCCAATCTATTTCCCCCCAAATATGGTGTAAAAATAAAAAAGTCACGGGCAAGAAACAGATTTCAACAGTTAACCCTTTAAAACAGTGTGCGCCTATTATCAGACAGAAAACAACAACATATTATCTCCGGAACCACATCGTTGTTTAACTTCATTTAAATTGCTACGATACCTCAACCCTTGTGAGAAGAAACATCTGGTGTGAAACATAATTAAAGTAACCATTAAGTTTAAGTATTTACGTAAACTCCATTTTTGAACCGAACGACACAGTTTTTTGACTGAAACTCCTTTGAACACCCAAATGCTGTGTTCTACTATGATTTATACATAATACAGTTTGAAACACTCGGTGACCGCTCAAGGAGGCATTTTTTGTGAAATCTTGCTCATATCGTGCTGGATGTTCATAGTTTTGATCAAAATAGCTTTTAAAAGTGATTTATTTTGCAGATATACATTTTTTTCCCAAGACCTTGCTGAACAAATACATACAATAAACACAAGTATTGGACATAATTTGGGGTTCCTACGACGACTCAAACACAGGGGAAAAGAAAAAAAAGTCTAGAGCCAAAACTGGTTCCATGGTGTTTAAATAAATCACTGCATCTGGAGGGAAAGTGAACGTGAACACAGTGAGATGTTGGTAATACTGTTTACCAACGTGTGTTCTTTACCCCATCAGACTTCTTCGTGACGTGACCACGTTCCTAGATCTTGGCATGTACGATATATTTATTCCAGATAGAATGGATGGTCAAACATATGAACCCATGTTGATTCATGCTGTACTTCCCTTTGGTTATGAGTTGTGGGCTTCAGGACCACAGTGTGGTATTCTCTACAGGTCAGAGAGGGTATCGCAGCGCAATGTAGATCAGGGGGCGGAGCATCAAATATGCATAGATGGCAGGGAGCGGTGAGAAGTGAGGGACATTCAGTCATTGGTATTCCAGCGACTGGAGCAGTCAAAGGTAGAGGGTTGAGGCGGGGACTCAGAATCAGCCCAGCAGACCCAGGGCAGCTTATTGGGATAGACAGGGAGCCCAGTCACTGGGCTTAGACCGGCTCAATGCAGGCTCAACTCATCACACGGCTGTCAGACAGACACCTGCCGCAGAGAGCAGGCACATACAGTACATGCACACACACACACACACACACACACACACACACACACACACACACACACACACACACACACACACACACACACACACACACACACACACACACACAAACACACACACACACACACACACACACACACCTGCCTACTCACTCATTTTTCCTTTTCCTATAGGTGAATATATTGGAGATTGTCCACCAGGGCTCCCATCATGCTTTGGGTGATGTGAGCAGTCTTGATTGAGAGAGGGAGTACAGAGGAAAACATCAAAACAGGCTTCTGACCGAGCAGATGCACTTATTATATACACAATACTATATACTGTATATACACAATACTATATACTGTATATACACAATACTATATACTGTATATACACAATACTATATACTGTATATACACAATACTACATACTGTATATACACAATACTACATACTGTAGTATAGATATACACAATACTATATACTGTATATACACAATACTATATACTGTATATACACAATACTACATACTGTAGTATAGATATAAACAATACTATATACTGTATATACACAATACTATATACCGTATATACACAATACTATATACCGTATATACACAATACTACATACTGTAGTATAGATATAAACAATACTATATACTGTAGTATAGATATACACAATACTATATACTGTATATACACAATACTATATACCGTATATACACAATACTACATACTGTAGTATAGATATAAACAATACTATATACTGTATATACACAATACTATATACTGTATATAGATATACACAATACTATATACTGTATATACACAATACTATATACTGTAGTATATATATACACAATACTATATACTGTATATACACAACACTATATACTGTATATACACAACACTATATACTGTATATACACAATACTATATACTGTATATAGATATACACAATACTATATACTGTATATACACAATACTATATACTGTATATAGATATACACAATACTATATACTGTATATACACAATACTATATACTGTATATAGATATACACAATACTATATACTGTATATACACAATACTATATACTGTATATAGATATACACAATACTATATACTGTATATACACAATACTATATACTGTATATACACAATACTATGTACTGTATAGAGATATACACAATACTATATACTGTATATACACAACACTATATACTGTATATATTTACTCTTTTCCATTGATCTCAGACTGCCAACTCTCTCTTCCTAAATGATGTTGCCATACAAATAAAATGCATTCTCAATTACTTTTAACTTTCCTATTCCTGAAGTTTGAAACAGTTTGAAGCTTGTAGTTGTAAATTGAAACCAAACAGCAAAACTAGTCTGTTATGTATAGTAACAACCAAACCAATCATATTTGGGCTTTAATGGTAAATGGACTGTACATGTTTATCTATTCTAGTCTTCTGACCACTCAAAGCTCTTTAACACTACATGCCATCGTTCACCCATTCATACCCATTCATCCACTGATGGGAGGAGCTACCATGCAAGGAGCCACTATCTAACCATGCATACCCATTCATACACCGCAGGAACAGTTTGCAGCAGTAATTTAGGGTTAAGTGTTTTGCCCAAAGACACATCGACATGGACTAGTGGAGCCAGGGATTGAACCGCCGATCCTCTGATTGATGGACGACCCTGCTCTACCACTGTGCCACAGTCTCATAACTACAAAACTAAAACAACAATAGTTTGAATGAAACATGTGCAGCAGTTTCATGGGTTTATACACAAGGACAGCAAGGACAGGTTTCAGGGCACCACTGTGATACTGGTTACCACGGAGAGATTGGGAAGAGACATACGTTTCTGAAATGATACGTTAGCTAAACCGATACGTTAGAAAATCATTCACTAACTGAATACATAAACATGCTGCTGCTGCTTCTCAATGATTGCAATAGTGAATAAAGACCTACACTGTTGTTCCTCATGTCATTGTCTTGTGTCTGGATCTCCAGGTGAAGTGGTGGTTCACTTTGACGCTTTAGCTTCAATCTTGATCTTTTTAACTTGTTTTCATCCCAGATATATCCTCCAAACTCAAATTGTGGACTTTTCTCTCTGATTCTCTCTTCAATCAATCAGAGTTTTCCAAAATATTAATATATTATAATATTTATTCAAAGAATGCAGATAGTGACAGAGTGGGCTCCATATGACGGCTTGTCAAAGTAGCAGCGGGGGGCGGGGCTTAGCTAATAGTCAATTGTGATATGAATTAAATATAATAATTTGCATTACATTTATTTGCATGTACTGTTAAATGTTATAACATGAGATCATTCATATTGTAATCAGGGAAAGGCCTAAGTGGACAGTGGACCTGTGAGAATGTGATGCTCTTCTTCTCCTGTTACACCGATTGTCTCAGGTTGAGAGGACAGGTGTGTTTTCACATACAAAAAATCTGCTAGTGCTGCTTTAATGACGTCTCCACCAATTTGGTTGCACGTCCACGTCGGTGTGTGCACATCGCAGCAGATCGCTGTCAGAGCTGCGTTCTGACTGCGAGAGGCGCTGCCACAGCCAAGTGCACACAGCTGGCTTGTGTCACATTCAATTACGGTTCCTCCACTTTCCTCAGACAGTAATTGAGCCGGGGGCCCTCACTCTATTTAAAACCACAGGAGCTCTGCAGTTCACATTGTGTCCCCTGAAAAGCTCCATCTCCACTGGTTTCCACCAGCAGAAGCCTCCCTGTGGGACCCGGTGGAGGTATCACAGAGGGGGGTAAGCTGGGGTTGGGCCGGGGCGCTCCAGGCACTGTTGGTCCGTCTGACAACACCCCACCAACACTCAGGCGTGCACCACCCAACAGCCAAGTCACCCACCATCCTCACCAATTAGACACCAGATTAAGCAGCCGCCTGCCCATCATGCAGGCATGCAGGATCCACAGCTCAGGCTGGCGTCCAGGTAAGGTGGAGGGAAACAGTCTCTGGCCTACTTTTCTTGTGTCTTGAATTCACTTTTGCTGAAGTCTGCACTGGCTTTCTTCATCAAGTGTTTCTGGCTATTGCCAAGACAAAAACAACCATAATGCAATACAACACAATGTAATAATCCTTCATCAGACACATTAAGTGTATGTCTCCAAAAGAGCAACTTCTGTTCCTCCTTCCTCTTCAGAAAAGAACCACAAGCTTGAGTGTACACATTGATATCATGCAAATATTCATGCTCCATGTATTGCTCTCTGTTTATTGTTAAATGTTAAATGTGATGCACCTCCCGCCAGGACAAATGCCTTGTATGTGAAAACATACATGGCAATACATGGTTCTGATTCTGATTTAAAGTAATTTTAGTTAGAAATGATGAAAACTGGGAAGTCGATTATTAGTTTTGCATCATATGGTTTAACAGTCTAATTACCAACAGTAATCCCCAGAATGTGCTGTGGATATTCAGCTCCCAGTGGCCAATAACACAGGACTGCAACAGCTCCTGCAGCTCCCAGCGGGACTGTGTGGAACAGAGAGGGGCTGAAAACAACTTTTAATATTCAGCAAACGCCTTCCTCTCCGGTTTAATAAAGACTAAAACAACTGTTGTTTTAACCTTTTCTGTGCTCACAACTGCCGCTCTGAACTTTCTAATTAAATTTCCCCTGCTGACCCTCAGCATGTAATCAACAGAATTTTTGCAGAAACCATAAAATCATTCTTTCCAACCCCACGCTGGGGGCCCACAGGAGAAGCTAGGGAGGTTTGTTTGAATCTGCAAGGGCCTCATCAGCCGATCCCTGGAATGACTCCCTCTCTCCGGCTCTGACACTTAGGAAGATGAAAAGCAGGGATCTAAATCACATTAACACCGGCTGACTTATTCATATTTAGGCTGATTTCTGTCCATAATCTCTCAGCTCAGATGTTCACGGGGCTTATTAATACATGAAAGAAAAGGCCTTAGTCTATAAATCTGATATGAAATTTTAAACACTCCTGCATATCTTGTCTTTCATCTGTTTTTAAGGAACTACCCTTCGTTGGTGGATTAAAACATGGCTGCCACTGAGCACGAGTTAAACGACCAGTCCTGTTAAGGACCACCCTCCATGTTGATGAAACTCATAGCCGCGCCGTGCATGCTGCTCTTTATACTGCAAATCCACAGGCACGCTGATAATTGAAATGATTTGCTTGACATTCTTCCCTTTTAGGAGAAAGGATGTGGAGACCTGATCAGTATACGTCCCATGACTGCTAATGGAACAACCAGTCTGCACGTCCTCCTCCTGGCTCGTGCAGCAGAGGAGCAACTATGGAGAAAGTTTGGTAGAAGTGCTTTTAGGTTTATTCATTAGCAATGGCAACAGGACGTAAATAACACATACTTGTTGAAACTATCTCTACGTGGGGTTAAGGTTATTGGTTGTTTGTTCCTTCCACTCAACACTTTGGTCGAGAGACATTTGCACGACAGCTCAATGTTTAACCTTCTTCACCCTCAGACAGAATATGTGATTCTGGATCAAGTTTAGGCTTGAGTCCAGATACTCTAAAGCAGCGGTCCCCAACCTTTTTTGAGCCACGGACCGGTTTTGTGTCAGACAATATTTTCACGGACCGGCCTTCACGGTGTGGGCGAAAAAATATGACGTAATAAATATGACGTAATAAATATGACGTAAATGATACGACCGGCATAAAGACAATTATAAAGTGCATAAAGATTCAACTCACCATTACGCTGCATTAGTGGAGCCCTGAGCTTGTTTCTCTGCTACGAGCCGTCCCGTCTCGGGGTGACGGGAGAAAAAGACCGACCCCCGACGTGTGTTTATGTCCAGTCTACTGACTCTACTCCTTAACTTAAACCTTTATGTGTACTCTGTCACTTCATTAAAACCCGCTTCACAAAGACAGGATGTTGAAATGGAGGCAGGGGTTCAGAGCTTTTTTGGCGATCTCAGTAACTCTGCCTTGATTTGAATCCAGAACACCGAGTTGAAACAGACTTTTAAGTTTCATTTTTGGGGAAACGTATCACGTGTTTGAGGCTACGCACAGACGGATGTATCCGGTCATTTTTCAAAATAAAACATTTTTCCGACTTTCTTTTTCATAAATTCTTTCTCTGCGGCCCGGTACCAAGGGACCCACGGACCGGTACCGGGCCGCAGCCCGGGGGGTTGGGGACCGCTGCTCTAATGCTCTAAACCCAGACAAGCAGTTTCTGATCTGATGCCCTCATGAGGGCTATGCTGTGTGTCAGCGGCTTCCACCACCGTTACAAATCATTGTGACAATTAGATCCATATTAACTTTTTCTTCCACCAAAACCCGAACCATAACCCTACCGGTCTCAGATGAGCCATCATGCCCTGTCAGCCCTTCAATCTGGCATCCGCCCCACGTGTTGGAGATGGATGAGAACAAATGCTTATAGGGAAGTTGCACCACTCCCATTTCTCATTTTCCCCATCAACAACCTGATAAAGACGGACAGGAGCATGTTAGCACGCTTGTGTTAGCAATTAGCTCAAAGAAGTGTAGCCTCACAGCGCCACTAGCACGACACTCTTAAATCTTGCTTGTCACCGTGACTTCACTCCAACTGGATTGGACTGAAATTGTGGAAAACAACTTGATATGAAAACAGGTTAATATATGTGTTGTACATGTCAATAAAACCGTTATCAATATGTACCATATGCTGGTAAACAAGGCAATGCTTTATGCATGTGGATGACTCAACTTTGTTCTATACTTGTCCAACATTAATGGATTGAAGAGAGAATCTACATGTTGTTACATGAACAATTAACAAGTTAGTACTGAACATTGCCAAAACTAAATGTATTGTAATTGCATGCAGTCAAGCAAGTCACTAACGCCAAATTACTGGGTGTTAAATTTGATAATTTCCTGTTGTGGTCTGATCAGATGGATCCAGCATCTCCACAAAGGAAAATGCCGTTTCTAGCAGGAGTTCCATCCTGTCGTGTTCTGTCACTCCTTAAACTCTGCAGTCTTTCCGTCAAATGCTGTTCTTTCTGAGCTGATGAGTGGAGGTTGAATACAACAATAGTCTTTAAAATATACATCATGCCTTCATTTTGAAATACAAGAAAATGGTGTTTTTTCCCAGAGGTGTTACACATCACTGGTCCTCTGGTGGTGCCACGTTCATGGACACATAGTTTGATGAGAAGTGGCCTTCATAGGGCTTCTTCTTCTGGGACAGCGAACCCACCACCTTCAGACACATCGAGTAGGTTTTCTCTCAGTCACTCAACCAAAATGTACTTTTGATCGTTTTTATTTTTCTTACTATTCATTTGTGACAATTGTGTTATTGTTTTCACACCGTGTGCTTATGCTAGTTCTGTTTGTCAGCTGGTAATTATGGAAATTCCCGTTCTGTGTGTTGACCTCCCGTTCCTGCGTCTCTATGCATGAACCGGCTCTCCTGAGAAACCTTGCTGTTCATCTTGTGTCGTGCCATATCACAGAGGAATCTCCCTGGCCTTCCTTCCTGCTCAGCGCTCACTCTTAAATGCTCTCCACATGTTGGCGGCAGCGTGGAGATTGATTGGCGGTCTGGGAGATGCACTGAGACCGGTATGGAAGCTGTAAATAGGAGTTATATGAAGGTTGCATTAAAGTGTCAGTATTATGGTGGGAACTCTGTTTTTATGAGTGCTGGTGTGACGGTCACTGTTGTTTTGCTTTTCTGCTGCAGGTGCTGATTGGGGGTGTGGCCTGAAGACCGTCTTCATTTAACCGGTCTCCTCTGGGGGGAGGACCTCCTTTGTGTCGCTGCCATGACGCCGGTGCTTTTCATCTGTTTCTTTGTACACACTGCCACCAACCATACACACACTTCACTACTGATACCTACCTCTGATCATCTCTTGAAGAAAACTGCTGTATTTTAACTTATTTAAAACTACTTTCCCACACAACTACAAACAAGCTGATCCAGCATTCTGTCTATTACATTCATACAATTCTGTTGATTGGCTGCAATCTGCCTTCCCTCCATGACTTCTTCGCTTCTAGCATCCTGAAGCGGGCAAGAAGAGTGTAGCCGCCCGCTCTCACCCTGGACACAAGGTGTTGGAGTCCCTTCCCTCTGCAGGAGGCTGCGCTCCATCAGGACCAGGATCAGGACCAGGACCTCATGCCACACTAACAGCTGCTTCCAGCTGCAGTCGGGGTCATCCACTAAGACCAGGACCCCACTGACTGAGTCTGACTCAGACGCTCACATCCCGCACATCTTTTCTTTATTAAAGTCAACATGTCACGTGGTGGTAACAATTAGGACCCAAACGCCGACGATGATGTAAAGTCAATTTATTCTCCAAATCTTCCAAAGACACAGGATTAAGCATCAAAAACAGGGATAAAAAAGGGCACGGGAACGGGCACGGGAACACACCGACTAACACACAGTACGATCTGACACTGGGGCAGAAGACACACAGGGTTTAAATACAAGAGGAAGGTAACGAGGCACAGGTGGAAAACTGAGGGCAGCACAGGTGAAGGGAATACACAACCAGGGACAATCACAGGGGCAGGAAGTGCAGGAACACAGAGGACACACAAGACAAGGACTTCACAATAAAACAGGAAACCAGAAAACCCCAAACCGTGACACAACATGCCTCTTTTATTTTTGTAATACATACTTTTTTTAAAGTACTGGTATTTTTGATTTTGTTTACCATATTTATCATTAAATGATGTCTTCATCATTATGTTTATTTGTGTATTCTATGTCTATGTTTATGCACCTTTCAGTCAAATTCCTTGTATGTGCAACGTAGAAAATAAAGGATGTAGAAAATAAAGGATTCTGATTGCTTGCATTGCTTTAACACTGAGGATCAAAAGGTCTGTTTGATCTTACCTTCTTCATTCGGTCTCATTGGCGCCTCTTTGTTGATCCCTGAACAGCATCTAAGTAAAAGGTAGAATCACTTTAAATCATTTTAAAAGAAGTATAGTAAATAAAACATGAACTTACCCTTGTATTGTACCACATGTGACCGCACCATAGAGAAGTGGAAAACGTAAAACTTCCAAGATGGCTGTGATCATTGCGAGGCAGAAGTTGCCTCCTGGACATCCGTGGTTTAGTCCTTGTTTTGTAATCGATGATGACAGACGTTGTGAAATGTGAGCGGGAACAACATGCTCTTTGAGATCTTTAACAGCCTGGTATCCAGAGTTAAAAGCTTGGTGCCCAGGGTTAAAAGTTGGCAAAGCTCTCTTCGTCTAAAACCAGCACTCTGCCAAAAATCTGTCTTGGGTCAGGTCTCCCATCCAGAGTGTGGGCTGCGTTGGTATACAGAGTCAAGGTTTTACTTAGTGAGTCTGCTAGTCGGGGCCTCGGGCCTTGGCACTCCTGATGGCTGCTGGCCGCTAGTAACCCCTCCTCCTCCTCTTCCTCACACCCATACTGTTCTATGCGAGTGCACGGCGAGGCTCCGGCAGAGTGGAAGGACCCCGGCCTTGCAGACTCTGCTCTTCTCTCTCAGCGCTCGCCGCATGCCCCCCGCCTCGCCGCCTCCTCCTCTGCTCTCCAAACATGCCTCCCATCTCCTCTGTTAGCGTAATGCTAATGCAGAGGTCAGCAAACCAGCACATGGTTTTCGGAGGCCAACAGCTCCCGAGGAGATGCTTTTGATTTTCAACTCCATTGAGCTGCACTTATTCAATATTTACTCTCCAAGACCTCTGCATTAATTTTACAGCATACTTCTGAGAGGGCCCATCTGAAACCCCCTGCAAAGGCCCTTATGCAGCACTCCTAAATCCCCCCCACCACACACACCCTTAAACCTCCCTCTCCGTGCGCTCCACCGAAGGCTTCCTTCTCTGCTCGTCTCTGACTCCTTCCCATCCACCAGTGGGAAGGCCGATCCCGGTCTAGTTATTGTTGGTGTGCCGTTCTATCATTACCACTAACCTTGACTCCTGGCTGCTTGCTGTAATCACGTGGAGCCACGAGGGAGGAAGGCTGGCCCGGGGTGAATTATTAATTAGCGAGGCTGGTCCTCCCCCTCAGTGCTCCCTGGGAGAGGAGGGGGGCTCCTCTCAGTTACCCACC
Organism: Myoxocephalus aenaeus; assembly: GCA_038501785.1. NCBI lineage: Eukaryota > Metazoa > Chordata > Actinopteri > Perciformes > Cottidae > Myoxocephalus > Myoxocephalus aenaeus. The sequence goes on along the minus strand of JBAMJR010000243.1, from coordinate 2,023,049 downwards.
ATGCAGATGGTATTAACACACCTATCAAGGTAAGAGGGATCAGCACTCTGGGCTACTGGTGGAATTGTTAAGAACACAGAATCAATAACCAACAGTGCAACGCTTCCTGCCATGCATGATGTGTACTGCCCATCCCTGTGAAACGCTGTACAGCGTGATGAGGGCGGTGTTCATTAAGATGAACTTCACAGGCCTCCTCACTGGGGACACGCTGGAGGTTGATGAATTCCAGTTTTCAACTAATGATCAACTTCTATATGAAGTCAAAAACAAAGCAAAGCTTCCTAATACTTGTTATCCCTTACTGACCCTTCTCCACCTTGCCCCAAGCGCACGCACGCACACACACACACACACACACACACACACACACACACACACACACACACACACACACACACACACACACACACACACACACACACACACACACACACACACACACAGCATGTGGATCTGACACTAGTTCCCTTGTACAACAACAGACCCACAGACAGACAGGGAGCAGGCAGGACTACAGACGTACAGGTACCTTATAGTCTGTTCCTGAGAGCCTCGGCTCACTGGTTGGTGGATCTCCGTGTTGGTGGATCCCCTGGTTGGTGGATCCCCGTGTTGGTGGGTCCCCTTGTTGGTGGGTCCCCTTGTTGGTGGGTCCCCTGGTTGGTGGGTCCCCTGGTTGGTGGGTCCCCTGAGGTCATCCGTCTCCCAGCACCTGCCTTCCCCCCCTAAACAGTGGAGACTACGGGGACTGGGACAGAAGCTTTGATCTTCACACGACTCCTTAAAATCACAGAGAGGAAGCAGGGGTTTCTCTGTGCTCCGATTCCCCAGGAGGACCGAGCCAAGTCATCTCTGAAAGTGAGTGAATTGCAAAGCAAAACCGTGGTCCCCAGGGTGCAGAGCAGATACTCCAGCAGGCGCTGTGCAGAAGAACACTGGTGATGAAACATGTATCCCTGTGTGATGCACAGTACCTGCAGCTACCTGATTCACAAAGTCACATATAATGACGTGTGATTGTTCAAAATGACAAAGCCTAACTGTCACAAAAAATTCACAACTTTCAGCAATTCCCTTGTTATTTAAATCACTAGTCATGTACTAAATGAGCAATTCAGAATGAATGCACCATCTTTCTTCACTAAATGTGAGACTGAAAGGATCATATTATGATTTGCCAACGTTAAGTGACTAGTTATCTGTCGTGAGTTTTGTGATGTATTTTAGAAGCATTTTTGTTATGTTTGCAGAAATGATCATTACATCCTCACTGGGTCACGTTCACACTGTAGGAAGAGCAGGATGCATGTAGAGCAGCTGAGCAGGGCTTAAGCTTCAGCTTGTCACCAGTGATGTGCTTGATGTTGTGACAAGACATTTTTTAACAAAAAACTATGATTTTGTATGTTAAATAAAAATAAAAAGCTATGTATCTCTGTAAATAAGCTTAAGTGTGACCTAATTGGCTTACATGTTTCAAGTCTGTCTTAAAATAATAGTCAGGTGATCCGTTCTTAATGCACTTTCAATGTAAGCGTTAAGGCACACAGTACAGTCTCCAAAGGTTTATTTGAAGTTAATCGGAGGCTTCAGCAGGCGTTGCAGTTCCTTTGTGTTTCTGTTGTTCTCCTGCAGCTCAGCCAGGAAACACAAAGAACACTAACTTTGTGATATATCATTGAATATATCCACATTATTTGACTAACTCACAGGTTGCCGAAGCCTCATATTTCCTTCAGATACACTTTGGAATATTTGTTGACATAATTATGACTGATTAGCTCGTCGTTCACCTGCTAGTTGTTAACATTGTCAGTCTGCTGTTTGGCGCTGAGCAGGTCACTTTCAGCTGATAACAGTAAAACAATGAGGATGCATACGCACTATAAAAGCAAAACAATTTGTTCACCATAATAAACTAAAGCAATCAATGTTACACAATTATTTTTATTTTTTTAAGTACTTTTTTCTGCTCTCTCATGTAGTTCTTTCCCTCTGGTAAGTCCCGCTGCCCCTTGCATTTTCTTTTCATTTTCTACTTCTCTACATCCCAGAACACGTCTCCTCTCGCCCTGCGGACCTTCACACCTCTCCCTCCCCGGAGGGTTCCTCTTTATTTGAATCCTTGAACCGGATTTCTAGCCTCTGCTTTTGATGAGAAAAAAAACTACATTTATGAGGGTAATTCATCACCTTTATAAACATGTTCTCCTGCAGAGTGTTTCTGAAAAGAATTATGCCTCAGAAATTAAGACTGTGAGGATGTCTGCGGGTCCGCGGGGAGTCGTTTGTGTTGCTACTGTAACTGTACAGTGCTGCGCTGGCGCAATAAAACACAGCGTTTTTAAGGGTTTCAAAGTGGCTTTCCTACTCGCGCTCCTGTCAGCCATAAATTGAGAATAAACACAGCTATATATGGGGCACTCATAAATGCCTCCATAATTCATACCTTTGGGGTGAAGCTCAGGTAGTTTAAGTCGTCTCTGTGATACAATGTTTTTACGTAAATAATATACCCATAACATCCCACAGCTAATAGCTTCACCTGGACATTATTGGACAATAAAGGGACACATAACATATTGCAGATGATTACACTCGAGGGTATATCAAGAGTGTAGTGTAACAGCTCCTCATATAGCAATGTGCTATGTTAGAATAATTACCTTCTTCTCGGATCTTTTTTTTCTATCAAATGCGGACATCACAATTTGTTGCAAAATCCTTTTCTCCCCTTTATGTAACGCTTCACTTCTTTATTTGCATCTCTTTACCTGCATGTTGAAATAGACTGATAGGCTTTCTGTGATTCATCTTTTCCATCTCTGCCTCCTGACATGATTCTGATCCTCGCTGTACTCCTCAGGATGACGGGCACATGGCAAAGCCGTAAAACACAGCATCACAAACACAAGGCCTCCACATCTCTGTGGATCTGATGCTCGTAAGCCAACAGAAGATAAAGTCGTAGAAGACATAATACACCTCAGAAAAGAGAATCCAAGAGAGCTGGGTGCCAGATTTCTGATCAAAGCACCTTTTGAAGTTTGCACCGGAGTGTGTGTGTGTGTGTGTGTGTGTGTGTGTGTGTGTGTGTGTGTGTGTGTGTGTGTGTGTGTGTGTGTTAGAGGCAGAGAGCAGGAGACAGACTGAGAGCATGTTTGTGTGTTTTCTCTAGATATTTGCCTGGGTGTCTGTCTTTATCAGTGGAACAAAATGCATGAAGCAAACATACATTATTTTGGGATATACCAAATATAACGAGACATTCCACAATCATAATTAAGTGTAAATGATTAGATGTTTGCTACTACTAGATATATACAGAAATGTCCACTTTATGAATTTAATATGTTTTTGTATATCCTCTCCTAGCTCTATGCTCTTGAACGCCTCATGTCCAAACCGTCATCTTCTCAGGCACAAAGAACAGCTGTGCTCTTTTCTAGCAGCAGACATGAAGTTCATTCAGTTGAAAGACAAAAGGGTCACAGAACGTTCTGGACTCTGGTCCATTGTGACGAGCTTTGGTCCTTCTGACTACCAGACTGTCATGTGATCACAAATACAAAGCCACAGAGTTATTACAATTTTTCTACCAACCTTCATGTGTCAGGTACGTCATGTCTCTATGTGTTCACTACCTAAATATAACAGATAACCACAGCATCATGAAGTAGAGCATGGCTTTAATATAAAGTCTACATTCACTAGTAATGGCTGCAACATCAGTGAAACCAAACAGGACTTCTTATGAGGCCGTACGTTTGCATATGGATGGACATGTCCCACATTATTGTCCCTACTAATATTTTTGCATTATCACGAACATCAACGCATTGAGAGAGGAGCAGAATGATCCTCATGGCTGAAGCTGGTCTGCACCTCGTCAGTATTTCCTCAACACGTCTCTCTCCATCTGAATGATGAGAAACCACTTGAAACCGACAGTTATTAATACGAGAGCTATCTGTGGTGCATGCTTGTGTTTACACTAACTAACTATATGATGATGAACTATAGACGTGAAATAAAAAGATATCATTGAAAACTATTGACTCATTTCTGCAATTCTTCAATTCTATTTGAGGTTATCTAGGATTTCTGCAGCCCTCCATGATCGTTCCATCAGCTGCTCACTGCGAGTGTCAGCAGCAGGAAGTCGGGCCTCTGCTCCTCTTCGGGGTTTGAACTGCTGGTTTGAATGTTTATCATGAAGTGGATCTCTACTATGGGTGGTCGGGTTAATATTCATATGGACAATAAGCCACACGGCCCTGAGGTTAATGCCTGATCGTCAGTACGGGTGGGAATCTCACGGCACCTCACGATTTCGAGGGCTACGACGCGATTATAGAACGATTATGGATTCATTGTGGTAGTTTATTTGTTCTCACTGTGACTGCTGTTTCTAAAACACAGCATATTTGTTATGATACATAATTAAAATAAAAGAATATACTTCTATCATTGTTTATGAATACAATATTAGTAACAAATAGAAGAGCTGTTTAACTGGAGGGTTACATTTTCCAACATATTTCCCAGCATTGCAGAACCAACGAGAAAATAGAAAATATTATGTATATTAAATATGTTGCGCCTGTAGCAGCATCCTTGTTGTAAAAACACAGACCTCAGCATCTTCTGAATCACATTATGACTTATTCACTAATACATAATATAGACTTCTCTTCAACCAAATCCTCCTGTTATTGGCAGTAAACCTACCAGCTCTGATACAAACATACTGGAGCATGTGGTGGAACTATCCAGTGATAAAGTGCACAGTTCCGGGGACACAAGATGCTGCGGCAATGACCTTCACACATCGTGTGCTCCTTCAAGGACACACGCTTCCAGACGCCAGCTTTTAACCTGTTGAAAACTGTAGACCCCCTAGGGGGTCTACACCTCTTTCCCCTGTGTTTGAGTCATCGTAGGAACCCCACATTAAGTCCAATACTTGTGTTTATTGTGTGTATTTGTTCAGCAAAGTCTTGGGAAAAAATCTGATCTGAAAAAAAAAGTATTGCCGTGTTTGTAAAGGTAAGAGACACTAATTTGTTTGTACCGCACGGTTACAGGGATGTGTCTACAGGAGAATACATATTTAAATGCCATACAGAAATTATAATTTTATATTTAGAATTTTCACATGAATTTTGAGTGTTCCTTTACATAACTAAAGATATTTCCACCATATTGCAGACATTTTACCAGAATGCCAGAAATGAAGTGCAGGGAGGAGTCCACAGCCCACCCAATATGTGTCCCCACCAATGTTGAAACCAAACACCTTGCAGGTACATTTGTGTCACATGACTTGTTAGTATTATAGTCAGTGATGTCAACCTGCATCGTGCACTAAACGTTACTGAGTGGTTGTGTTGCCTCAACCTGGTTTTGAAAGGATAGTAACGAGCGTATACTGACACTCAACACATTGAAAACTAGAACCAGAGCTCCTGATGTGTGGATCTACGATGCAAGGGGCCGTGACCAGGAGGCGCTATGTGACCAGCTGGGTGATAATGTGTTGACGGTCCATGAGCAGGATGACATGCCGGCCCAGAAGCCCGGACTGAACTCCCACTATCTGCTGTGCAAACCATTGTGGAACGGTCAGGACAGCCAGAACAACATGCTGGCGTGTCTACTGTAGAATGCAGCAGGACATCCTGCATTTGGAACATACAAAATATTTTACTGGCATACTAAATAGTATGGTGGTCTGGGTATTGGAATGCACAGACTTGGTCCTAAAATTCCCATAATGCCACCTGCCTTTCCTCAGACGCTCCCTGGCTGCACATCTTTAACCCTTTAAAAACAGGGTGCGAAAATCCTGCTCCCTGCTCTCAGTTTGGAGGTCAAGCTTGCTGTTGTACATTTTTAGTCTCAAGCACAATCTGATATCACCCTGACGACGTCATAGTGGTCATGCATGCGAACAGTTTGCAGGCAGAGTAAGTGAGACGGTCCCTGATGTCCTGCCAGTCATCGCCAGGTTGGGTTGGTGGAAGTTGCAGTAGTTGACCCAACATGAACCATGTGGTTCAGCCACTGTAAAACTCTCTCTGTGTTATATTAGAGCAGCAGCAGAGACACGTTTTCTCCATGAAAATGTCTCAGATGATTTCTTGAGAAGAATCATGAGGAAACCAGATTTTAACGAGCAGCCGGAGTCCTTCAGCCCTGGAACAAGTGCCCTCTGTGGTGCTTGTGTTTAACGGCCCCCTGCCGCTCTGAGAGGAGCTCTCCTGAGTCAAGTGACTTTGATGGGCTGCCCCCTGAGCCCAGTGCGTCTCTGGCATGGGAATGGAAGGCAGAGGCCCTTGTGAGGTGAGGAGAGGGATTTGTGTGCCGCCTTTTGTTCCCAGGCTCTCTTCCGGTGCGCCAAAGACCCAGAGCCTCCCAATGTGCAGCACAGAGGACAATACAAGCCGGTTCCCCCGGTCGGGCCGTTTGGCAATCCCCTCCAATCGGTTGCTGTCTGCCTGATGTTTTAATCCCTCCTGATAAACTGCGAAACACCTTTATTCCCAACAGGCATGTATCTCGTGACAATACAGTGGGATTGTAGTCGGTGATGTCGGGCCTTTGCTGCAAAGGTCAACAAAAGCTCGAGTCATTTAAAATGGAATCAGAAGAGCTTGGTAATTAACCAAATACGCTGTTGGAGAAATGTTAAAGCTTTAGAATAAAACAGTAATCAGTATAAGCTGCAGTGGTTTTGGTCTGGGTTTATGTTTCTGTCTTTGAGGGTCGAAACAGAATCGCAGGTGTTGTTTTGACATGATCGTGACAGAGAGGTTGGAACACTGGTGTGGAATGAAGGATAAACCATAACCTAAACTTCCAGAAACCTGAGACAGCTGATACAGCCCAGTATCATGGCAGGTCATGAAATAGTCAATAAACATAATGAATGAATGAATATATACTTTATTAATCCCCAAGGGGAAATTTGGTGTAGAGTAGCAGCAATTTACAGACAAAAAAATAAGATATAAAAACAGCATGGATGAAAGATATATACAATAATAATACTAATAACAATAAAAATAGCTGGGGTGAAAGAAAAAAGAACAGAGTATTAATATAGGAATTAAATTAAACTTAAACTTAACCAGTAGAAGTGCAAAAGTGCAAGTATGCATGTGTATATTAAATGTGTGAGGTGTAAAAATAAACAAACAATAACAAACAATAGGAGAGTGCAAAAATGCAAATTATGTATGTAATATGTGAAGTGTGAAGTGTAGATAAACTTAAACATGTACAGTGATTAATAATCAGTCAGAAGATCTGGCAAGCGGTGACTTATTATAAAGTCGTAATGCTATTACCATGCGGTGATGTCAGAGGTAGTGGCGTATAATTGAAGAAAGACCACTTATGGCGTCCAAACACGGACTTTCAACCACGAGACCGGTGTTGGACATCGTGCGTCTAGAAGTCTTTGTAACATAACGTCGTCCCGAAAATAAGTAGTTACGAGCGACACAAAAAAACAGAAACCTGTGTCACTATTTCACGAGCTGCCGTGATCATTTCTTTCTCCTTTGATTTAAAACAAACAACATAGGAATTGAAACGGCTCTTTCTCTGTGCGCCTCTTTTTTTGCTCAGTGAACACAGAATGTGCTGCAGAAGTCTCACTCAGTAAACATGTGCATCATTATCCATTCATCGGGACGTATTGTTTGTTTACTGTGGCCCCATTTCCAGAGAGCCCAAAAGCAGGCCGGTGGAGTGGGAAGCCCGGAACAAAAGCCTTTCTTCCACCCGCCCGGGCCTCAGAAACGCTCACCACTCAGCCGGCACAGAGCCTTTCACCAGGCTTTTGGCCGCCCATGAGTGACAGTTGAATCACCCAGAACTTTTCCCAAGTACAGGAGCCGGGGGGACTACACTGCAAAAAATACTTCTGCAAAACACAAATATATTGATTGTTGAGAAGACTGTTCGTTAACAATTACAGTGTTGTGTTCAGTGATGTGTCTTCATATAAAGAGTACAAAAGAGAAACAGGGACATCTTTGTAATGGAATTCCAGAATTGTTAAGGCTGAGTGAGATTTGTCAACCCTGAAATATCTGAATTGTAGTTACGATATGTTGAATTAATTGAAAACAATGTATGGGACCAAGTTGAAATGAGGAGTGACAAGTGGATTTAGAAAAATATTGTTTTATTTACCTGAAAATAAGAATGAAGTGGTCAACTATACAAAATAAACTTCAGCTATGCTAACTTGTCTGAATAAAACTATGCAAAACAAACTAACCCATGAAATAAAAAAAAACGACCCTAACAACACAAAGGTCATAATTTCAACCAGAGCATTTTATAATTTAGTGAAACAAAATGTTTTTGTTTTCTTTTGTGGAAATAGAGGTTCCTGACAAAGTAAAAAAGCCTTGATGCAATAAACACATTAATGTGGTTCTTTTATGCATTTAAAACCTAAAACAGGTCGGTGCCGACCCGAACAGGAAGGCGTTTAAAAAGACTCAGAACGCGTTGTAGGCTTTTCGCCCTGAAGCCAGAAGCCACTTCCCCTGTGTGATTCTGACGCCATTCCCTCAGCGGCTGGGTTTATGAAACAGAACCTCTGAGCTAAATGACTTTCCAATTGTCATGACATCATATGCTATTTAGTGAGAGTGAACAAATTGTTTAAAGACCTTGTAAATATGCTAAAAGCTAGGTTACGTCATGTGGAGTCATTTACTGTAAAAGATATTCAAGCAGGAATGACTAAGCTTCATTTCTGGCTCCCAGAATAATTCATGATTACAGTATGAAGGAGTACATTGTCATTGTAAGACCATTCTCTTTTTCCGTGTGCTACTTAAATAATGAAAGCATCATTATTGCTTCTTATATTGTGTTCTGCCATAACAACAAAGCTTAACAACAACACTGTTGGGTAACCGTTCCTCTTCCACCATCGGGCCACGTTTCCCCCGGACCTCTTTGATCAGGACCAGGAATCTATCGGCTTTGTAGTGTTCATTAAATCTGCTGTGCTTTTTATTTTTTCCAGACGATGAATACTATTTTTTTTGCTGATATCATGACCTTTTCTTTCAGCCAAACTTCTCGTGTACAATAAATATCCATAACAGGTAGACTGGCCAGAATATTTCTCAGCAGTAGAAAAAGAAAACAAACAGAGTCCCATTCTTCAAGCATAACGCTCAGGACAAACACTGAACTAAAGACAGCAATAGTTAGTTCATAGTTAAAAACGGTGTAACCCCAACTCTGTCTCCAACAGTTACACAATTACATTCCCAAACAACTAAACTGCATCTTAAAGGAAACTTATTTTCTGCCAGATTGCGTGTACGATTTTAAACATGTAATTAACATTGTAAATTGAAAAAAAACTATAAAAAAATTCCACAAAACACATTTGTTTGGGTTTGGTAAAACATTGTGATTTGGATTAGACTAAGAATCTTTGTTTCTGTCATTGTGTGTGGATGTTGGCGCCCCCTGTGGAAGGAAGTGGTAGTGCTTCCAAACACCAGAATATCTTTAGAAAACCTCCGATTCTGGATGGAAGCGTAACTTAACCCGACCAGGCTGGTTGTGCTCGCAGCTCTTTAACCTTTAGTCTTGTTTCAATACTGAGGCACTGAAACACAGCTAAGATAGCCTCACCTCCATCTTTACTACTATATTATTAGATATTATCATACTATTTTATTAGATTTGAGAAACACACATACAGTAGCTGGGGAGTAAATTTGACGAGGTGAGGTTTTACAGTGTATGGCCGAGTGCTGTTGTACGGAGGGCCCGGCCCAGCTGCATTGCTGGGAGGTCTGCCTATTGTCCGGGCCACATAAAGGCCGGAGGAGAGGAACGAGGCTTTACATCTCAACCCACCGCTGCTGCCGGCTCACACACTCACTGACCAAGTCATTGATGCATCCAGAGACGCGGTGTGACGCTCTTCACATCAACGGGACAAAGGCACGCACAATCTCCACATGTTCAATCAAACACGGTAATACCTGAAATAAAATATTCTGAATTCCACGTGTCACACTTTGGTGATAAATTAATTATCTTACATTTATAAGGAATTCTATTTTTCTTCTATTACTATCTTTGATTTGCTACTTTGCTTCTTGAAGAACACTTTAATGATGGTAGTTTTGAGCGGGCTGTGACATGCGGGTTCATGTTCATCCTACTGTACCGATGGGGTTCATGTTGATGTCACAGTGAAGGAGAGAGCTGTCAATCATCTGGTGAACCGCCTCGTTGTCCCAAACAAACGAGCAGCGAGCTCGTCAGAGCACAAAGAACAACATGTGTCTCCGTGAGTTGAGGAAGTGTGGCCATTCTTAGGACCCGAAGAAGCCCCGCTGCACGGCGGACAGAAACTCAAGTATCTTCCATTCACGGCTCAAATAAAGGACGTCAACAAACAAAAAATGGAATTCTTCAGAGACCCAGCAGGTGTCAAAAGGAAATTATACTTTAAACTTGTGTACACAAATTGGTGCTCTTGTGTTATTTATTTACACAATAATAAGTGTGCAAATGTTCTATATGTTTGTGTGTATTGTCATTTTCCACAATGCAATGCATTAAAATGATCTGTCTACAAACACATCCATCTTCGTTTCGCAACTTTTATTAAACTATTCTTACGGTTCAACACAAGCACCTCTTTCTTAAAGCGACAGCGCTCCCTTCTAAAGGGTCCATATATTACATGTCTACAGTCAGTACGTATACAGGCAGGTAATGTTTTCACACTTTGGAATAATACAAATATGAATGAACTTAACACACATTTAAGGTAAATTATTTAAAATGGACACACTCGTATTAAATCAACAAGATTTCTCCAGTTAAACGAGGCTGTGCTAATTCGCATCTTGCATGTTGACATTATTGCTAACACCATTATTATTACCATTGTATTCTGTTAGTTCTGCACTGAGTGACTAATTGAAACTGGAATCAATGATCCGAGGGCATCTTGATGGTACCCTGTGAGGTGGTTAACTACTAGCTAGCATGCCGAACACATTGCAGGTGGCCTGGCAGCTGATTGGCCCTCAGGCTCAGGACAGTGTTGGAAACGCAAAACAAAATGTTTAAATGTTTAAATCGAAGCGAAAACAACATGCGCAGCGACAGAACTGAAGCCCATTAGCCCCACCGCCTGCTTTTAACCCGTCATCACACCCGCTAGAACCGCTACACGTTGCTGAGTCATCGTGGAGTGGACATGGCCGAGTGGGGAGGAGGATGGACAGAAAGAAAGACGGAGGAGAGGAAAGCTGAGCTGAGAGGGAGCAAAGCATTAACAGGAGAAAAGCATTGCCGGAAAGTGATGCTAAATGCTGCAAAGTTCCAAATATGTTCACAGGCAAGACAAATAAACTAAAAGGCTAGTATGGCCGCTGTGACTACTCTTCTGAGTTGATTCAGTGTTTTTCAAATCAAATAAATGTAATCAACTCTTTGTCACGCGCTGTAAAGCTGGAGACGCGTACGCATCACATGATATGTGAGGAGAAATTATATTCATGAACATTTATTCCTTTAGCTTCCAGAGCATGAATTAGTTTCAGAGACTTTTCATTCATTATATATTTGATAATCATCACATTTTATTAACCTAATATGTGGAGATGGAGGACACACCTGACAACCGCTGGCTGTGTTTCCCTTTTTTTTTTTTTACAAGTTACCCCAAATTCTTAATCTCTTTATATAAAAGGATAAAACATTGTCCCTGCTGATATCCTTCATCCTCTGTGTTCTCTCGTCATGTGTTTGTTCCTGCGCTCTCAGAGCTCAGCCGCCGCCTGCGTTCTGACCTGAATGCACACACAATGGATCAGCCGGCTGCTAATAGCGTGAGCCTGCGCCTGTGGCCTTTACAGTGTGCACGGAATAAAGTTCAGGTGTCAGTAGTTCAACTGATTTATAATGGTGAGCAGGCGGTGATTAAGTGCTGATGTCACGGGATTCCTCACCACTCATTTGGGGAATCAAGTAGTTTGTATCCAAACAAGACAAATGGGCCACCGGCTGCTGGTAACCTTTCTCATGCACGCCGCCTCCAATCATGTGCCACTGCTCCCTGCTCTGAGCTGGCTTTATTTATAGCCATGCTCCTCCTGTGTGTGTGTGTGTGTGTGTGTGTGTGTGTGTGTGTGTGTGTGTGTGTGTGTGTGTGTGTGTGTGTGTGTGTGTGTGTGTGTGTGTGTGTGTGTGTGTGTGTGTGTGTGTGTGCATTCGCTGTGTCTGTATTATGTAGCCAGCAACCCAATTGTTCATACTTCATTTCTCTGTGCATATGCTCATCACTATGTTCTTATAATAATCATAATTATTATTATTATTATTATTATTATTATTATTATTATTATTATTATTATTATTATTATTATTATTATCTGGCAGAACATGTGCCAGACAATTCATTTAGAGCTGATTTTGCCGAGTTGATTTATTGTCACATTTATGAGTGCACAAGTGAAGACTTGTATGTGATGAAGAGGAGAAGCTAAGCTAAGCTAAGCTGCATCAGTGGAGACATCAGTGTTTGAAATACCGTAAAAGTCGGGTTACGAGCCGCTGCTACCTTCGGTCAGTGTCCCCGAACCACCGAAGGTAGCGGGACCAGGCCCGGCTCAACACCCGACGCGGGCAGTAGCAGCAGGTAATCTTCTTTCAGACAAAGACACCTCAGAGTGAAAACCACCACAAGGGGGCGCTCCATCATCCAGCAAGGGCTGGACTTTAACTTCCAATAGTCACATAAGCGTCTTTAAGAAAGGACAAAGGAAGCTCATGACATCACTTCCCCATCTTCCCCACCAGGATGGGAGAGTTTACGAAAGACTTCTTGCTGCTATGTGGAGCTCCACATGTTTATTTCAATAAGAGTCTTCTTGAAATCATTTAGCATTCAACGTTCAGTATGACGTTAGGTTTTAGAACACATTTTGTCCAACGGAAGTCAATCAGTTGAAAGAAAGGCTCTGATTGGCCGGCCGTTGTACCTCATGAGGTCACGAGGTCATGTGTCTGACCGCTGCAACCATGACAACAAAATAACCAGTCACACTTTTGTTCTTCTTTTAAAAACATATTAGCATATCGCTCTATAATGAGAACAATCTGTTGACGAGATATGTTGCTTTTGAAAAGTAACGAGAAGTTGTTTTATAACAAGATAGAGATGATAAATAATGTGTCATTATAACACAAACAAATATCACATGAAAACATACGTGGGCATGAATATGTCAGGAAGACTCTTTACTCTCCGGTTCATTCAGGAGCTCTAAGTCTCACAGATGACTCCATCAGCTGATTGGATGAACCAACCAGTCGGAGTCGGAGCCGTAAGCCAATCACAGCGTTGTTGTCAACTTTTAACCTTTTTAACACCAACAGACCCACATATGGGTCGTTTTTCCTTCTGTACTTTTGTTCCCCGTGTTCAAGTAGTTGTATGAACCCCATTGAGTTTTATTACTTTTATTATGTTATATAATTTTTTTCAGATTTCTTTTGTGAAAAAAATATATATAAAAAAAAAAAAATACTTGTATACCATATTTGGATCATAACTATGAACATCCAGCATGACCTAAGCAAGATTTCTCAAACATGTCTTTTGGAGCGGTCGCCGACCCTTACCAACATCCCACATACTAATAAGACACATTTTTGGAAAGATTATGACCTAAATAATCGGAAGAAAAATCACAGGAAAACGAAGCTTAGGGGTGTTGGCACCTATTTTTAGTTAAAAAACTGAGTCGTTCAGTTCAAAAATGGAAAAATGACTTTTTCTATGTGAAAGCCTTCTCTCACTGAGAGGCATGCTGGGTCTTTAAATTCGCATGAGCCTTCCCTCCTGCGCTGTGACGTGTTTTACAAAGGTGGGGGCTACAGGAAGAGGACAGGACACGAAAATGTGCAGAGGGAGCGAAACAAATAATTCTTTTTTGCCATTTTGTGATCGTTCAGGTACTTATAGGGGGTTTATAAGGCTATGGATTGCTTTGTTAGAATCCCACAAGCCCGTACGTTACGGAGATGTGTTTGTTAGTGAAACACATCTCACTGGTCACGGTGCAGTTCTTTCAATTAGGCAGAGCAGTGGCAGCTGCTTAGCACACCCGCCCCAGCCCTCCATGGACGGGCACCTTAGTCTAGTTAAGTAAAGATGTATCTCTTTCTTTCTGAGGATCAGAGCATAGAACCTTGGGATCAAAGCATAGAACCTTGAGATCAATGCATAGAACCCTGATGTCAGAGCAAGATTGATCTCATTATTTCGTTCTTAGAACCTGAGGATCAGAGCATAGAACAGACCTGGGCGTCTTACGGCCCGCGGGCCCTCCCAGTCTGGCCCGTGTGAGGTCAATCAAAAATGAAGAATAAATAAATAAGGTGCACGCCATGAATGCAATAAAAACGGCACTGCTTTTACTTTGAAGGCGATTTATTTATGTGTGCGCTTACGCAGCCTCAGGACGGGCAGTGTTGCCGACTTGGAGACTGAAGTGAAAGCGTATTGTTCTGCAGTTTCTGTCCTCAGAGCAGCGGGTGCTGCCGCGAGACCCCGCCTCCCAAGGAGCTTCGCTGCAGTCTCCGCCTCCAGATTGAACATTAATCGCGCAAAGCTGCCGCGGATCTGACCTGCGGTCTGATCCACTATGGCAGAGCACTTTAAGTCAGGATCACTTCTGGATCTTTACTCTTCTCTCAAAGAGGAGAACTTTCCTCACATGAGGAGGCCTGCTCAGAAGATGTTGGTTCTCTTTGGATCTACCTACATGAGAACAAACATTCTAGTGATGAAGTTCAACAGATCAGATCCTCTCACTGATACCTGTCAGCTGTCACATCTCCACCTCATTCCACCAGACTTCATGCTCTTGTTCAAGCCAACACAGACTGGACTTTTCTCACTGAGTAAGAACAACTGAACTGGAAAACATCAAAAGCACTTATTGCTTTTGTTTAAAGTTAATAAATTGCTGGTCTTTAACATACATATTTAAGGTAAGGTTTAAAAAAATCTTTAAAAATGAAATTACATTTTTTTACTTATTTTCATAGCCTTATTGTAACATGTATTCTTACCAGTAGCAGCTCAAAACCACAACGGTCAAAATTTCTCATGTGGCCCCTTGGGAAAATTAATTGCCCACCCCTGGCATAGAACCTTGAGATAGACTCATCTGAACCATCTTGAGTTGGCAATGTTTTGCCTCAGTTGATGTGTATATTATATATATATATATATATATATATATATATATATATATATATATATATATATATATATATATATATATATATATAAAAAGCGTAATTTTTTTTTTCACGTATCACGTCTGATAATAGGCGCAGGGCGGCTCAGTTGCAAACCCCGGCTCCTCCAGTCAGCTTCAGTCCTGCTCCTCATTCAACACCACCAATGTCCTGACTCCAGGGGGATTTTGCTGTTGCTGATTAAATTCAATTAAATTCAGTTTATTTTGTATCACCCAAAATCTAATTTTCTTTTTTTTTTTTATGAATACGTGATTTTCATGAAATTCTAAGTAATTTGAAGTGTCCAACATTATCCCGCGCTATCCTCAGTGACCTCCAGATGTTCAGGGTCCTTGAAAAGAGATCGGATAAAACTGAGGAACTGTTTTCTACTTGTTCTACATCTTTTGTCTCAGTAAAGCGTATACGAGTCATTCAAGTACCTGGGAGTTACCTGTATCACCTGGTGCTCTGTGGTGTGTGTGTGTGTGTGTGTGTGTGTGTGTGTGTGTGTGTGTGTGTGTGTGTGTGTGTGTTAGAACATTTGACTTGGATGTTCCTGCAGGTTTGGGGGACGACTCAGTTCATCTTAAAATAGTTTTCTCTCACTGGAGTTAGGTTGCATGCCCGTCAGATGGAACACAGCGAATGGAGCTCAGCTCTTTGAAGCGACCTTTGACCTTTGACCATTTCATCACTTGCATCCCTAGTGGTGTCACAGTGAGACTGCTTCCCTTTTCATGATTCATTTCTTTTACTATTTATCTTTTATATACATTTGTATCGTTGATACAAATGTATATAAAAGATAAATAGTAGAAAGATATTTGCATCAACCTTCTTAAACTCACGTAAGTAGGAGAATGAGTACCAGGGGTGTTTCTAGGATTCAATGAAAGGGGGGCTTAGCCCCTAGGGAATTGTCATGTGTGTGCAGCAATATTTTTTTGGGCCCATTTGGGGCCGCGGATATCCATTGTTTCAGACAGTTCATAGATTGGTTCAATCAGAAAGAGTGTGATTTTGCTGTAGTTCAGTATAGAAGAGACAGAATTTCAGGGTCATAGTGAACATAAATATGAACTTTTCTCAAATAACAAGAGAGAAATCCTGCTTGTAAAGGAAAGACGGATAAACTAGCTTTCCAATGGATGGAGACTGGACCGGACAGTGTCAACTTTTGAGTTGTTTACTTGTTTTATTTTGAGCAGAAGGGAATACGATTTTGATCAACATTTACATCTATTTTGTTGTCCGTGTAGTTGTTACAAACCAGTGATATTTTATGCTCATTTGGACACTATCACTGAGATAAAGATGAACTAGTTCAGTATCAAATATACCATTCAATAGAAGAAAAAAACATGAATATATATTTTTTTTAATACACATTTCAAGTACATCTTGATTATGGAATGATAAATATTGTATGATGGGCTGAAATGGAAGCACCCAACGCATTCACTATAATCAAGTCAAACTAGGATTGCAATGTACAGAGAAAAACACTATCGGACTAGATCCAGTAAGCGTTAGAGGCAGATAAAAATAAATACACAAAAATAGCTAGCTTAGTGTTAACATAGCCCACTACAGTATTCACTTTCATTTGCCTCAAGTGAACTTAAATGTAGACAGGTAACAATCGTTAACAACGATAGCCACATTGAGTAACTACCTGTACTTACATTCACCCCGTGCATCATTTACTGTGAGATAAACTCCTTGGTGTAGTTTACTTGGCTTTAGGCTTCCCTCTCACCCGCAACACTTTCCAGCTCATTCTGGGGGATCCCGAGGCGTTCCAAGGCCAGCCGGGAGATATAATCCCTCCAGCGTGTCCTTGGTCTTCCCCGGGGTCTCTACCAGTTGGACGTGCCTGGAAAACCTCTAATGGGAGGCGTCCAGGAGGCATCCTGACTAGATGCTGAACCACCTCAGCTGACTCCTTTCGACACGAAGGAGCAGCGACTCGACTCCAAGCTCCCTCCTGATGTCCGAGCTCCTTACCCTATCTCTAAGGCTGAGCCCGGCCACCCTACGGAGGAAGCTCATTTCGGCCGCTTGTATCCGAGACCTCGTTCTTTCGGTCACGACCCAGAGTTCGTGACCATAGGTGAGGGTTGGAACGTAGACCGACCAGTAAATGGAAAGCTTCGCCTTCCGGCTCAGCTCCTCTTCACCAAGACGGACCGGTACAGCGCCTGTTTTACTGCTGCAGCCGCACCGATCCGCCTGTCCATCTCCCGCTCCACCTTACCTTCACTCGTGAACAAGACCCAGAGATACTTGAACTCCTTCGCTTTAATTCAATCAAATGTAATTTTATTGAATTTAACACAATAATTCATATACAATACAATATTGCTGAAGTTTATTACTTCTGTATGTTGTCTGCATGTCCATCACAGTGTACAGACCAACCTTTGCTCTTCGGTGCTCATGTTCTACATGAAGGGCTTTTGATCATCTGGGTAAACCATTGGTCTGTTGAAAACCTTCCTGATCCTCAGACTGCTTGTTTTTTTAGCTGTTAGTTTTTGTTGTGGCGATGTCAAGATCACCCGTCCATACAGTGATCACGATGCTATTGTAATAATAGAAACAATCAGGGGGAAATGAATACAAAATGGAAGATAATTATCCTTTTAATCCTACACTAATGTAAAGAGGTTGTGGTGGATCATTACCTGAGTGGTAAGGCTTCCAGTTGACATTAAAACTGCACATAAATAGCAAAGAAAAACTAAATGCGTTTACTTATATCATGCATGTTCATTGGCACGCCACTGACAGGTGTTGCACAGGCCATGTGAGTAGCTGGATATTTTTATTCCCAGGATATGGTACATTTATGATATCTGCAGCTTTACAGAGGACATTTTGGTTTCCACTTTGTGCTTTTTGGGGCGGCAAATCTGGGACAGATTTTACACTGAATGTGTGGGTGGATCTATGTGAGGAAATGTGCGTATGTGCATGTGTGTTAGTTCCGTGCTCCTCGCACAGCCTGGTAGCAGAGAGGACCCACACACACTGGAGCTCCTCAATTATTCTGCTTGTGTGTACTCTACAAAGACTTCATCACACGGCGTTTCAGGGAAGTTTTCACATTGCTAGGTGAATCAAAATGCCGGTGACACCCATCCCCAGCCCGGGTGTCATCTGTGAATAAACAGGGTGTCAGTCTGGCTGTGCTCCCACTGCCTGCAGACAGCCTCTGTCAGCGTCAGACCAGGAAATGCCACCTCTCTGCTGACAGCTGCCTGTGCAGCACTCACACCGGCACCCGCAGGGAGAGCCCTGTAGCTCCCCGCCCGGCTCCACACTAAGTGCAGATCCCCAAACTTGCCATGCAACGCCCTGACAGCCCTTCACTGTATATCTAAATAGAGCAGGAACCCAGCGTGTCCCGGGGAAACTTTTACATTCTGCTCCATTCAGGGAGGATTTGTCACCTGGGAAGGTGGATAATGAAGCCGTGTTTCTTCTCTGGATGTTCAAGGCAGTCCTCTCCCCGAGACATGGTAATGGCTGGATTGGATTAAATGAGCTCTCCTCCTTGTCTGTCAAGGTGAGGACATTTGAGATCTGTGGAACGTTTAGGTTTTGTTTTCAGCTGCAAGGGTATTAACTGAATATGATCAAGCTGCAAAATGGAAAAAAATGAAGAAAATGGGTGTCATTGCCAAAGTACATTCTCCATCTTGACAATCCTTGTAAAGGGTAAAGTTAGCTTTTCCCTTGTTTGGTGTGATGTCCAAGATCCCAATGCAAATGTGGTATGCCCATGGTATATGCATGCCACTATCTTAGCAATGCCAGTAGCATCCACTAGTGTGATCTTTAAGGTTCCTTTACTGCCATGGACAACACAGGGTTGCATAACGACATGCAGTTGTAATCCCTCAATGCTACAAGAAACTCACAAACACAAAAACACAAGTGCATACTGCATTTTTTTATTAAATCAGGAACAATGTAAACAGCAGCAATAAAAAAACACAGTTGACATTTGAAGTTCGACATCAGGCAAATATTGCCGAGCAATGTTGACGTAGATGTGTGAGGCAGGAGTTGCTCTCTGACTGATCTGTGTGGTCTCAATTTAGAGGTCAATTACATCCTTTTAGTTAAGTTTTTGCGTTACCTTGTTGCGTTACCTTGTTGCGTTACCTTGTTGCGTTACCTTGTTGCGTTACCTTGTTGCGTTACCTTGTTGAGTTACCTTGTTGCGTTACCTTGTTGAGTTACCTTGTTGCGTTACCTTGTTGCGTTACCTTGTTGCGTTACCTTGTTGCGTTACCTTGTTGAGTTACCTTGTTGCGTTACCTTGTTCCGTTACCTTGTTGCGTTACCTTGTTGCGTTACCTTGTTGCGTTACCTTGTTGCGTTACCTTGTTGCGTTACCTTGTTAAGTTACGTTTTTGCGTTACCTTGTTGCGTTACCTCGTTGCGTTACCTCGTTGCGTTACCTCGTTGCGTTACCTTGTTGCGTTACCTTGTTGCGTTACCTTGTTGCGTTACCTTGTTCCGTTACCTTGTTGCGTTACCTCGTTGCGTTACCTTGTTGTGTTACCTTGTTGCGTTACCTTGTTCCGTTACCTTGTTGCGTTACCTTGTTCCGTTACCTTGTTGCGTTACCTTGTTAAGTTATGTTTTTGCGTTACCTTGTTGCGTTACCTTGTTCCGTTACCTTGTTGCGTTTACTTGTTGCATTTACTTGTTGCGCTACCTTGTTGAGTTACGTTTTTGCGTTACCTTGTTGCGTTACCTTGTTGCGTTACCTTGTTGCGTTACCTTGTTGTGTTACCTTGTTGCGTTTACTTGTTGCGTTTACTTGTTGCGCTACCTTGTTGAGTTACGTTTTTGCGTTACCTTGTTGCGTTACCTTGTTGCGTTACCTTGTTGCGTTACCTTGTTGCGCTACCTTGTGCGCTACCTTGTGCGCTACCTTGTGCGCTACCTTGTTGCGTTACCTTGTTGTGTTACCTTGTTGCGTTTACTTGTTGCGTTTACTTGTTGCGTTTACTTGTTGCGTTTACTTGTTGCGCTACCTTGTTGCGCTACCTTGTTGCGCTACCTTGTTGCGCTACCTTGTTTTGTTATTACTTGATCTTTTTTCTAATCTAAAGCGAGTAAACTAGTGATCTTTATTAGCAGTGCAACTGGTAGTAATGTCTGCTGCCCTTCTTTCTACACATAGTCTGCCTTTCATAATGGACAGAAGGTTACAAATAAATATTAAAGGTACAAGATTGGAAGCTTTTTTGGTTGCCTCTCAATGGC
This sequence comes from Myoxocephalus aenaeus, assembly GCA_038501785.1. Taxonomy (NCBI): domain Eukaryota; kingdom Metazoa; phylum Chordata; class Actinopteri; order Perciformes; family Cottidae; genus Myoxocephalus; species Myoxocephalus aenaeus. Next base: position 2,002,433 of record JBAMJR010000243.1, on the reverse strand, counting down.
TCTCAACATGGCTACGCTCACAACGCACTGTGCTAACAGCCGTGCAAACTACGGTGCAGTGCTAACAATGTTGACCTGAGGAGGAACCCGATGGCGGGTGCTGCACTTCTTTGATGTCTTCATCTGTAGATCTGTTGATAGTATACTATCAATAGTATACTATCAAAAGATACATTTTACAGTTTTTTGTTGCGGACGCAGTATAGAGACAAAAAGACACAACGTTCCGTGACACACATGCGTTGCTCATGAAGGCGTTGGTTAAAAGTTTGTTTTATTTCAGACTAATTCAGCGGAACTCCGTTGTAATTCCAGTGTAATTTCAGTCATTGTTCTCGTCATCATTCTTTTTCATTATATTTCATGATACTGTAATATATTTTGCTGCATGATGTTTCTCCTTGCTTAAAACCCCAAAAGGGTTGATAAAACAGTAGATGGTGTGTTGAGCCATTTCCAATACTTTACATTCAGATTGTTATAAATTTGGTAAGAAATATCAACATTAACACAAGCAGCGATATAATGTACAGCTGAATAAACAGTTTAACCGTGCAGAACCCTTGAGTGACATTGGCCTGTTTAACACCCACCACAGTCTGCAGGCCTTCTGTCCTCACACTGTTCTGTACAACGATCACCAACACTTCAGGTTGGCTCACTTTCATTTTGTGGAAGTGTTTTAGATAATCTCACTAAACTGCTGGCTCGTCTACAAGATGTCTGATCGTCTTGCGTGTGTTTCTCCCCATGAGACTGTAGTGATGTTGGCGTGTTCCAAGATCTCTACAGTTGATTAGGAGAGAAATGAAGGCCAGAACCACGCAAATACATTCATGAAAGCAATTTGACATAAGTCCCATACATACATGAACAAAATGAAGATCATGTTTCACTGCCTTTCAGAATAAAATCCCCTTCATGGTAAAAACATACCAATGTTAATTGTGATTACGAGACCTCTGATTTCTGCTGTCACCCAACCAAACTGTGAACAAAAACAGATGTTACAACCAATGACTGTGTTGTTTTCATCAGTGGGACACGCCTCATTACTCACCATGCAATCAGCTGTTTCAACCCATGACCATTACAGATGTATTTGAGGTCTGGACAGACTCTTTCTTTGTGTTACTACATGTATATCTCCCTGATTATTAATATTGAATTGGCTTTGTTAGCTTTAAGTGTTGCAATTATTATTGACCAAGAGCATGAACATTATATCCAAAATGAGTGACAATAACTAATACAACTTTTCAATGTGACATTATTGTTGTTTACACAATGGCAGAAAATACCATTTCGAAAAGACAACATTGTTTTGAATGCAGAGTTTCATTTTGCGGGAGATTTCTGAGGTTTTGCCTTTTATGTGTGAGTTTTTGGATTAGAGTAGAGTTCTATGAATATGAGGTATGCTGTCAGAAAACATGTGAATTAAGAAAGACAGCCGTGTGCCGCTATGCTCCTCTCTCACGTACACCACTAGCTCTGTTCATCTTGTTAAACCGGCCGCTTTGCAAACACAATGCTGTACTGGAAGGTCAGGTGCATTGTATTTATATCGCCTAATATCATGAATCACACATGTTTTCTGAAGGGGCTTTACAACCTGAACAGCAGAGGATACCCTCATATCAGATCATGGAAAAGTCCCCCAAAAACTAGAAGCTAGACAAATAGAAGAAACCTAAGGAAGTGCAGAGGAGGAGGATCCCTCTCTCAGGACAGAGATAATGCAACAGATATACAATGACATGTATGATATTATGATATTATACATAACCGTATGTGACGAATGGATGGGAGGACATTGGGCATCTTCAGGCTTCTCCAAACAGATAGAACTTGAGCCTCTATCCCTTAAACCACATGAGCCGATAGGAGCAGAAGCAGCTCCAGCACAATGAGAACAGCAGCACAGTGTTTAGTTCCAGGGATAGAGAGCTGTGGTGGCTTTAGCCGGCTAATGTGGTGTAACTGCCTGTGCTCTCTGGTGTTTATGTATATCTTCCCTTTGGAGGCTTGCTCCCACTAATTGCTCTTAATTGTTGGTAATACCCCCACGTCGGTTCCTTTAGGTCGCCTCGCCGTGCTGCTGAGGAGATGCCTTTTTTATTGATGTGACAGCGCTAAATTGAGAACCTTTGGCGGAGTGTCAAAGCCTAATTAATCACTCTAATTTCATCTCTCCATGCGTCCTCAGCCATTGAGCGAACGTGATCAGAGGGAGAGCCGTCTCTGCATTAGCTGAGCCTCCTCATGCTAATTAGCTGCTAGCGCTGAGATGGAGAGGCCCTCAGGGTGAGAGGCGAGGGGCTAAAGCCGCCTAAATGGCCGCATAATGACCACGGGAACGCGAAGGGAACCAGCGCATTTTCAATATATATTACATTCAAGTCTCCCAGCGTCCAGCCGGGGCTTCATGTGGTTTCTCCTGAAGGAGTCGTGTCCATCGCTCATCAGACAGTGAAACCTCACCTCTCAGCATCCAGAGAGGAAAGGGACCAGTCAGCCTGAATGTACTGAACACTGAAGCTGACCGGATTTGTTTCTGCAATGTTTCAATATTACAGAAGGAAAAACTATAAGCAACATTTAATCAAGCCAAAACCAAAACAAGTCACTCGAGCCTCGACCCCAAATAAGAGACAACATGATGAGGTTGAAGGCGTGCTGAATATTGTATTTAACATAATGACTCAAATCACAAACACTGTGAATATTCCATCCTCTCTTGTTTTGATGAAAGAGCTGCTCCCTGCTTCACTGTGTGCATTAATGAACAGCAACACATCCTGTTACACTTCACTTTACTGAGGAGAACCAGTTACACATGCTGGACGTGAACTGATTACATGGTGATGTCATGTGACACGTGACGTAGAATCCTGTTTGTGTAAAGGAGGAAAAAGTTTAACCAAACAAATGCATAACCCCAAAATAAAATGCTCATCTATTCTGGGTCTAGAAAAGTGCTTTACAGATATAATGTATTATCAATATGATAATTAGATTATTATGTTGTTATTTTCATCATTATAATTGTATTATTAGCTGGAAAGGGTATTAAAAGAAGATGTATTTCTATTGTAGGAGTTCAGTTATGGAACAACACTAACATGGATGTAAGAACTGTCATCTCATTTTTGTTTTTTAAAAGGATTATTTATAAAACAATTTTTGAGGGTTACAAGTGTGAATGAAATGTATGTATATGGAAGATGTATGTGTGTATACATATATATATATATATATATATATATATATATATATATATATATATATATATATATATATATATACTGTATATGTATGTATGTATTTATTAAATTTTTTCTTTATTTCGAATTAGTTATCTGATTTAATTGATGATAATAATTTAGGATGGGAATATAAGCATTTTTTGCTTCTACCTATACCTTTTCAGTCTTTCTGTTTTGTATATTATATAGAATATTGTATTGTATTGTAATGATTGACTGAATAAAACACACAAACAAACAAAAGAATGATCCATGTGCAGCATGATGCAGGTCACATCCGTCTCGTGTTCAAAGTGAGAGAAACGCAAACTCTCATTTAAAAAGTCAATCACAATATAGCTCACCTACTTGAGCTGTATATCAATATAAATGGCTGCCATGTTAATTGGACGTCTGCTGGTGATTAACGACATGTTTCAGGCACGTCTGCCACATTTGGATCCGCTCTCCCCCCCAGTTCAAAGGACGTTGTGAGTATTTAGAAGGCTGCTGCTGAAACTTGGCTCTGTTCCTGCATATTAAACTTTACAGGGCCCCGTGTTTCTATATTGCCTGTCATGCGTTGTTAAGACTGGCCTCTCTCTATTAAAGCCTTCATCGCACCACGTTATACGAGTGTGTGGGTACATCTGGCCAACGTGTTTGGCGTCCATGCAGATTCTGGCTCAGACACCTAACATGAGACCTGAAGCCCTCGGCACCGGGCCGCCTGGCACCCGCTCCTCTGGAGGGCTGTGTGTGTGTGTGTGTGTGTGTGAGGCTGACCCTTGCTCTACTTACTGTTGGTTGCTTGTAATGTTGGTGATCCAGGGATCCAGGCCTCTCCTGTAAGTAGCTGTAAGAGCTCGTGCGTCACACAGACGTGTGCCAGCTGAATGCCGGCTCCGGCTCCACGGGAAGAGTCCAGGAGCGACGGACAAGAGCGATAAGAAACAAGACGGGTTGGATAATGAATCCTAACCATCACAATGTGGTAATGACTACTAATGACACGTGTTCTCATTTGCTTAGTAAGTGCAATGCGTTCTTAATGAATGTTCCGGGTTTTTTTCAGATAATTTCCAAACGCATTTGTTTCTAACTTGAAAAAAAGCCACCGTTTCCATTCATTTGACTTAATTTGTAAGGTGTGAAAATCCTACTTCAGTCAGTTATTGCATCACTGACCATCGTGATCAAACTCACACCGTCGGTACTTTGTAAAAGTAACTTGAAGTTAGTTAGTTACTCAGTGACGTCTCATTACTCAAACAGGAAATAGTTCATTTCATGAATCCATCGGTGTGTGTGTGTGTGTGTGTGTGTGTGTGTGTGTGTGTGTGTGTGTGTGTGTGTGTGTGTTCATGGTGATGGAGGGAAGAGCTCTATAACGATTATTTTCATTATCGATTATTCTGTTGAATGCTTCCTTGATTTATTTGTATTTCATATTTTTCGGACTATTACATTTCAAATGTATTTTCTATCGTAAAGGAAAAATAAAGCGTTCAATCTCTTCTTTTCATAACCTGAAGAGAGAACGTATCGTTAAAACTGTTTTCGATTATTAATTGAATATAGTAATAATTGTTGATAAATTTTTTCATATCAATAAATGGAGACATTTTCAGCGCTAGATCCATTTTAGTTTTACAGTTTTGACAAAATATAGTATTGCCATCCTTATTCTTTTTTAAACCTTTCACTTACACATTTATGATTTTCATAAATAATGAAAACAATGAAGGTATAAAGTGATAGAAAATGGTAATAAAGAATTAAATGAAACGTGCAGGATCACCGCTCTGATTCTTGAAAAGCCTTATCTTGTGCTTTCCCCTTAAAGGTTAAAGGTCAGTCTGGGTTGATGGCTGCCGTGATCTCACGTAAACTAGCAGACAGGAAGTAGGAGACAGGAAGTAGGAGACCAACGGAGAAAGAGTTGCTTGTGTGAAACGCTTCATCGGCTCTGGAAAAACCTCATTTTATTGCCCCTCGAATAACAATATTTTTTGTAAAGCATACGCATCCATGAGCACTAAATGTCAGTCATGAGCCTGTTGTGTTATTTCTGTGTGACGCTTGCCAAGGCTCGTCCTTTCCCTTTAATTACTGGATCACATTCACATCACACATTAACATGAAGCAGGCGGCCAAACATGCTTCTGTTCTCACACTGAGGATTCATATCTTGAACCGTGTTCCGCCCGTGTAGAGCTCAGAGATGCTTTCAGCAGGCCGGTCCAAGACATCCATATGCTCGTTTGACCGGATTGATTTATGGTGTGAGGGCTGCAGACGTATTCATATTCCGGTTTGGTGAGCAGACCTGAGCGGAGGTGGAAGCCGTGGATGGAGCGCGTTGGTCGGTGGTCACGTTCTCAAACTACGGAGATAATTACAGAGTCTGCGCTGCGAGGGCTTTTATGTGCACACATTTCTAATTATGCTCTGCAGGGGAAGTTAAGGTCTGTTTTTCATAATTCATGTTTTGCTTACAAAGTGTAAAGACTGCAGTTCTACAGAGCTCTCCTTGCTCCACCCACTCGCCATGCAGCTCCTTGTTAAACTTCCGTGTTGGAGCGGATAATGAAGTGATGTTTTTAAGTGGAACATGTTCCTACCTTTATGATGCGTCCCTGCTGCTGGAGCCATGAGAACACACACACACACACACACACACACACACACACACACACACACACACACACACACACACACACACACACACACACACACACACACACACACACACACTTCCTGTTGTGATGTATGAGACATGAAATGTTTCACATGATAACTCATTCTCATGTTCTTTAAAGTTTTAAAGGATGGCTTGCCTGCAGAGGTCAGGTCTAATTATAATTATTAATATTAACATTAATATCTGAATCTGGTGAAGTTTCTCTATGTGCAGGAGTTTTGATTATTACAATCTAAATATCTTCTCACTCTAACACAAATATACAGTATATTGTCTGCTTTCCAGAGGTTATTTTTTTAATTTACTTTCACACTGGTCTTCTAGATTTATGATTATGAGACATTGCACGGAGTCATAAACCAGATCGGTCTTGTATTAAATGCACACAGAAGGATTCACTAATTTAGTGTTTTATATGTTAATGATTCACTGCGTAAAATATGTTTTAATGGACACAAAAATAGTTATTTATAAATGTAAACAAAATTATGTGTTTTCTTATAAAGAAAAATAAGATACACAAATATGTTCCAATGCACACAGGTTTTTCTTGTTTAAATAAATGTAATCGAAATCCATACATAAATGTTTTAAAAACAATTAGCTCCTTTTGATTGTTGTTACATTTACATACTAACTGCTCGCCGTGTGAACTTCACTGCATTGGAGTGGCTTGTGTGTGACTCTGGCTTCTTTATCCAACAGCTGTAGCCAATCAGATGTCTCCTCCATGTTCAACCAATCACACAAGTGTGAGTTTCCTTAGTGGACACATGTGACTGGATGCTGAACTAAACCAGCAGCCGCCATGTTGACCTTCATGTGACGTTAGCTAAGTTAAGTTGGGAAGTCGCTGACTGACTCCCTTCCCGTTGTCATAAAGAATCAATGCCTTTGATGTCACATTAACTATGATTTACGAGCCTTCCCAAGCCTGCATGAGTTTGACGACAGCTAGCTAGCTAGCTAGCATTGAACGCTAACGTTAAGTACGTGTTTGTTTGCTGTGATATCTGTGACTGAAACCCAGAATGTTACACACAGTGTGCCGCACTCATTCAGCTGACTGACAAATATCAGCTGGTGGACCAACTTATAGCTAAGCTAACGCTAACCACTGTTCACTTACATTACATTTAGCTGACACTTTTATCCAAAGCGACTTACATGTTTGCTCTATAAACCGTAGACAACGGGGAACAATGCGGGGTTAAGTGTCTTGCTCAAGGACTAGCGGAGCCGGGGCTCAAACCACCGAGCTTCTTATTGAAAGACGGGCATGCTAACCGCAGAGCCACAGTCCCCACTCACGCTAAGCTAACGTTGACTTACGCTGGGTACAAGCAGTGAGCGACAACAGAGCGAGCTGAGTGAAGAGCTTCAACCTGAGCAGACGGGCCACTCTTGTGATTGGTTGAAAATAGGGAAGACATCTGATTGGCTACAGATACAGAAAAATGGGGAGTCTAAAAAAACGCACACAAATGCAATGAAACTCTAACATGACGAGCAGTTTGTAAAAGCAGTTTCAACAGTTTTTATATAAATGTATCAACATCCAAATATGTTTTTAATTAAAATGTTAAATCCTTTGATATACATATTTGTATATGTATATATGTGAGTGATTTTTTTCATTTATCTAATTAAATAAATATAAGTGTATAGAAAATATTTGTAAATCTTTGTTTTATATATTTATATTTCTTTTTACATTTCTGTATATATTTATAATTTTTGTGTACATGCAAACATATTCCTGTGGGAAGAGTTTCTATTTGAGTCATAAAATACATGTGTGAATCTTTCTATGTCCATTCATTAATATTGAAACTCCATAACCGAGTGCTACTTACTCTGGAAGTGTTGAAGCTTTTTTTGCTGCATAATATTTGCATTCCATGGGAAAGTGTTCATGACAAAAACAACTTAAAAAAAACCTCCTTATGTAAAGATGTAAAGGCCTTAAGTCTGCGCTGCCGCTGTTAACAAAAATATGATGAATATGATTTTGATTCCAGCCAGGGATCTCTGCTGTCTTCACAGTGTCAGATAAGCACCAAGGCCATCCCATAATGAGAGCGAACTCATTGCCTTCACACTTCATTTATTGACTCTCTTCTTTGCATTTGAGTGATATATTTCTATCCAAATGTTATACACATTTCAAGGAAAGAAAAGTCAACAAATCAAAATGTGATCCAGTGTTTGCTCGCATCATGTTAATGGCTGGGGTGGCTTTTGTCTGCTGCCATGATTTAACTTGTGGGGCTTTTTAGTGGAATGATGCCGCAGCGGAGGGTGGTAGCACACTGATGCTACATTAAGAATAACGAGAAGAAAAGAGAGAAGAAGAGCAGTAGAAAAGAAAGCAGATCTCGTTTTTTTTTTTTTTTTAACATAAATCTATATCAGCCTTCATCAGACCTTTCCTGTACGGTCATCCCAAAGAACTTGCAGCATTTCCATCATCCATCCATCACCACATTAAGTATCTAAATATGTATCCACCAGGTGAGGGGTTGTCAAGACACAAGACGCAGAAATGCATGAACACTTCTGTTTAGGGTGGATTTATACATGTCACATTACCACAAATACCTTTGACCAATCAGAGCACGGCACCTCTGTGGTTACACAATACTCTGTGCACACACATGTCTGAGAAAAGAAAGTATTTAAATAAATAGTGCATCATTTTTGTCCAGAAGAGCAGAAGCTGCACAGCAAGAGGAGCTCAGTCCTCCACCTCCACTAAGCATTTGAACTCAACGTTCCTTGAAAAGGTTAAAGAAAACCTGTCTGTTAATATGAGATAATTCCACTTCAGCTCACTGCTATTGAAAGCTATTCTTGGATTTATCTTGGGAGACACCCTAACCATAGATATGTTTCACTGGTTTCAGATTCTGTTCCTGGTTTAAAACTGAAAGTGTCAAACTAAAGCGACCGGATGGTTGTTGGTTCACCGTACACGCTCAACACAGTAGCATCATCAATGCAAGGGGATGGAACATGAAACATACGACTGTTGAAAGCCACAGAGTGTTCTTATTAAAAATAATGCATGTTGTAGCCGATCCAGGTTAGAAGTCTAAGATGTACACGTGAAAGGTCACTGTGTTGGTTGACCTGCATGACAGTGTAAACTAAAAGAATACAGCGTGTCCTCATGGACAGCAGCTCTCAGCTCTGCTTAAGGCCTTCACACACCAGGATGCAAAATACTGATGATTTCATCATTCATTCAATAATGAATTGTATTATTCTTATTAATTTATATTAATTATAATTAGTAATCAGATTTCCCCACTGAAAGGATCATTTTAAATGAAAGCAGAATGTGTATCGCTGTACGTAAACTACACATGTGCAGACACACACACACACACACACACACCAGCAGGAGGTCATCTCCTCTCTGGACTCTGAGAATGGACTGGAAGGCACGCGGCAGGCGGAGGATATTGTAACCTGTGTTTAATCTCACATTTTTCAAAAAAAGATTCTTTTACAATCCTTCTAACAGTGACTCTTGTACAACAACATAAATACTGTGCTGGAAAAAAAATGAATGAATTAAAAATTAAGCAGTTTCTTTTTTCCCCGCAGTCTCTTTCTGTAAACATTGAAAAATGCAAATCAAGTCTCCTCAGCTCTCGACAAGACAACAACATCAAAATAACGACAACTGTTCCATCTGTGAGGCGCGGCCGCCTCGCTATGCAAATAGTCTCTCGTGGGCTCAGAGCAGAATTACATGTCTTTGAACGTCTCCGTTACCTTCTCTTCTCTAATGGAAGGAGTGAACAGTGTTAGATCCAGTGGTGAATCAGAAGAGGCTGGTCAGCGTGGTCTGTGATGGGCTCCGGCACTCGTGGACGTCCATGCCGCCCGGCACCGAGCTGAGCACGGAGGTGACGGTGGGCATGGTGGGGTTGGTCAAGTCTGTCAGCGTGGTGGGCGTGCTGGACGGGCTCATGGAGCCGTTGGAGAGCTCCGAGGCCGGGCCCGACGGCGTGCCGCCCGGCAGCGTGGACCCGTCCGACGCCTTGTCCCCGCCGGTGCTCTCCTGCCGCAGCAGGTTCCTCCGGAACTTGGCCCGAGCGTTTTGGAACCAGACCTGCGGAACAGATCAACAAAATGCATCCTGTCAATGTTATGAATTATTTATGATAGCATGTTAAGCTCATGGGAGCTTTTAGCATGGCGCTTTTAACAAAGCATGTAGCTTTTAACATGTAGCTTTTAACAAAGCATGTAGCTTTTAACATGGAGCTTTTAACAAAGCATGTAGCTTTTAACATGGAGCTTTTAACAAAGCATGTAGCTTTTAACATGGAGCTTTTAACATGGAGCTTTTAACAAAGCATGGAGCTTTTAACATGGAGCTTTTAACAAAGCATGTAGCTTTTAACAAAGCATGTAGCTTTTAACATGGAGCTTTTAACAAAGCATGTAGCTTTTGACTAAGCATGTAGCTTTTGACTAAGCATGTAGCTTTTAACATGTAGCTTTTAACAAAGCATGTAGCTTTTAACATGGAGCTTTTAACAAAGCATGTAGCTTTTAACATGTAGCTTTTAACAAAGCATGTAGCTTTTAACAAAGCATGTAGCTTTTAACAAATCATGTAGCTTTTAACATGTAGCTTTTAACAAAGCATGTAGCTTTTAACATGTAGCTTTTAACAAAGCATGTAGCTTTTAACATGTAGCTTTCAACAAAGCATTTAGCTTTTAACAAAGCATATAGCTTTTAACAAAGCATGTAGCTTTTAACAAAGCATATAGCTTTTAACAAAACATGTAGCTTTTAACAAAGCATTTAGCTTTTATCAAAGCATTTAGCTTTTAACAAAGCATGTAGCTTTTAACATTGAGCTTTTAACAACACATTTAGCTTTTAACAAAGCATGTAGCTTTTAACATTGAGCTTTTAACAACACATTTAGCTTTTAACAAAGCATGTAGCTTTTAACATTGAGCTTTTAACAACACATTTAGCTTTTAACAAAGCATGTAGCTTTTAACATTGAGCTTTAAACAACACATTTAGCTTTTAACAAAGCATGTAGCTTTTAACAAAGCATGTAGCTTTTAATAAAGCATGTAGCTTTTAACATGTAGCTTTTAATAAAGCATTTAGCCGTGTTCCTAAAGGTCCAGGTCGCCTACAGGATTACTTCTTTCCATACCGTGTATGTTTTATCTGCCCACGTTTGGAGACATAAGTATCTCCACCATTTGTTGAGATCAGAGCAATGCAGATTTACAGTGAGAAGATTCTGCAGTCTTTCTAGAAACAGAGTCCCGTTGCTCTAGATCAGTGTTCTCTAGATCAGTGTTCTCTAGATCAGTTGTTCTCTAGATCAATGGTTCTCTAGATCAGTCGTTCTCCAGATCAGTGTTCTCTAGATCAGTCGTTCTCCAGATCAGTGTTCTCTAGATCAGTGGTTCTCCAGATCAGTGGTTCTCCAGATCAGTGGTTCTCTAGATCAGTGGTTCTCCAGATCAGTGGTTCTCCAGATCAGTGGTTCTCCAGATCAGTGGTTCTCTAGATCAGTGGTTCTCCAGATCAGTGGTTCTCAACCTCTTTTCACTGATGTACCCCGTTTGAAACATTTTGCAGCCAACCATTGCAAAATATCTTTGGTTGAAAAAAAGATGTAATACACAGCGCAGTCATAAACAGTGTCTGATTTAATATAGAATATAGACAATTATCTTCATGAATTTACACTTACATTTTATTGAATATGTATTAAATAACTATTTTTAAAGGATGCTAATTTTGTATATATATATATATTAAATCTCACGTACCCCCCGTTTGAGAACCACTGCTCTAGAGAACCCACAGGGACACACACATGCCAACAATAACTTCTCACTGCAAGGTCTGTGGATTATTAAGAATAAAAAAGGAAACGACGTGTTGCTGTCAAATTATATAAATTTAATTCCACAAACAACATTCCTCCCCCCTCCCTGGTGTTGAGATGGAGGATATCTCCAAACATGGACAAATAAATACGAGCTAAGTGAAGAAAAGTGTTTGTCTCATTTTGTTAAACTGACCCTTTAAACATGGACTATTTTCTAACAATACTTTGTTAACTTCATATGTAACTGCAGTCGCTGCAATCATTTGCTCAAGCATATTATTACATTTCCTTCCCTCCACGCATTGATTCATTCCATTCCCTTAAAGACCAACACTATGCAGCAGTGTGTCACACACACACACACACACACACACACACACACACACACACACACACACACACACACACACACACACACACACACACACACAACATTATGTCTACCCGCACACATCAATAACACAAGAGACACTGAGGAATGCAGGATGACGCTCACACTTATGGATTAACCCTCTGGGCCTGGAGGCTGTTCCTCTAGGAGGAGGTGCGATGCTGCGGTGAGATGAATGGCTGAACAACTCACTCTCAGATTGTTTGTTTAAATGCGACATAATATTAAGACATAGTTTTACGAAATATGACTTAAATGGCTACGCATGATGGGAAAGGGTCATTGTAACACCTGCAGTTCCCCACTATGGAGCATTTGAGCATCTTGAAGCGCTTTGTTTGGGTTGTTTTGGCTGTTCCAGGCCGGGCGGCTCGTGCAGACAGGACTTTCACCAGGAGGCAGCTGCTGGCGGCTCGTATGATTCCATAACCAACGCCGTACCCAGACGGGCCTCAGCCTGACCAGAACACACTCATATGGGACATGTTCATAGCGATGAGAAACTATACACCAGACCCACATTCCCACCCCTCCCCCACTCCTTCTCCTGGCTATAAGGGGTCATGAACAGGAGCCCTAACAGGGCCGTCTTGAATCCTCATTCCACAATAACGCCCGGCTCGCTGTACATTATCCCTAACTTATTACACGGCTTCCGACTAAAGTTATCGATAATTTGACCCGTTATTGATGAATAAATAATTGTATTCCTACCGCTAATAAAAAGAATCCTCTCGATGTGAATGGAGATCAGAAGTGTGTCCGTAGCGATCGCTATGCAGAAATGAACAGACCGTAGAACGCCACCAGGGACCAATCAGAATCAAGCATTCCACAAAGCCGTGCAATATTAGCTAAGTGCAACAAGCATCTCCTGCTGTGTAAAGAACCATCACACTGGAGTCATGGAGACAGAACCTCAGGACCAGCAGGTCGGGGCGAGTGATGCAGAAAAGGACAGGAAGTAGCCCAGAGGAAAGCTGTGCATCGGGGTAAAAGCAGCTGACTTCAGTCATTAGTCCCATATTTAACAATGACATGACTGGTTTCTTCCTCATTTGGCTGAGGACCCTGGGACCCTTTCAAGAAGGCCCCGCTCCCCAATAGCCTCAATGTCCCCTGATGTTTATTTTTATTTGTGAATTACATTTTTTTTGCTCTCTTGTTCCATAGTAAGAAGGAGAACGTGAGTCTGCTGAGCCGAGTGCTAGAGCGTTAGCTGGAATCATGACGGAGCCTTGGGAACCGGCGCTTCAGCCGGAATAACAGGCAGAACAACTCCGGCGCATCAAAGCAAAACGACTGCTTTGTTTTCTGCAAGCGTTAATTAAAGCAGCAGCGATGGGTTTTTTTTTTTTTCTTCTTCTCAGGGTAAAATTTGAATCAGAAACCTTTTTGTCTCGTTTTTCTTCTCCTCAGTCCCCCAGATAATTTGCTGTCGTCTTTTGTGGAAATCAAACGCTCGCTTGCGCTTCCCTTTCTTCGCGTGTACGGCGGAGCTTTTTGATTCTCATCCCTCAATCCTCATCAGAACATCTCATCGTCCACTGAAATAGATTGCATTGCCTTTTGCTTTTATGACTTTCTTTTCATTCCCACGTAATGTTGCATTCCAATTTGAACACACGTCGACTTTGAGAAGAACATCTCCTGCTTTTCAATGCAGCTTTTTAATTGTGATTCTAATGATGGAATTTTTATTGAAATAAGAAAAGAAAGGTTTGAGAGTACATTTTGCTTTTTGTTCAGCTTGTCTTCCAAGATTTTCACTGCAATGGAAAAAAGCACTATCTTGAAATAAAACCTTCTGATTTGGCTTCTATCAGGAAAACCTCACTTCATATATTTTACTCTTGGAAGCTGAATCTCTTTGGGAACCAGTGGAGTTCCTGCGCCCCCGTTGGCTCGGTTCTCCTTCCCCCGAGGAAAGGGAACCGCGGTCTAGCTGCTGTGGTTACCTGTAAGACCCGCTTGGTGAGGCCGGTCTTCTGGGCGAGCTGCTTGAGGTCCTTGGCGTCTGGGTTGTGGTTGATGGCGAAGTAGGACTTCATGGTCCTCAGCTGGTGGTGCTTGAAGGACGTCCGCATGCGCTTGGTCTTCTGGCTGGAGCTGTACTGGGAGTCCCGGTCCATGGACTCGCCGTCGTTCTCATTGCAGCTGAGCGCTGCGAGGCGGCGGGAACAGGAGAAGAGGGTTAGACATGTGAGGACCTCTGCAGAGAAACAATGTTCTGCGCCTCAAACCAAGTTATTACAGGGTTCATACACATCCTGACCAGTGGGTTTCATGACTTTTCCATGACTTTAAACCAAATTTCCATGAGCAAACATTTAGTGAAATCTGGGTGTAAACAGTAAAAAGTGAGTAAATGTAGTATTTAAACTAACAATGAGAATACAAAGCATACAGTAAACCTTAAATGACTCAAATGAATGAGACAATAGTTTGATTAAAAGAATAAACATTTATATAGATGCCTGTATGTATGCCTGCTTATATTTTGAGTCTTTCTTTTAAAAGCATATTAATTATTTCAAACTCAGCGTAAATGAACGACATGAACACATGAATATAACACATTTACATGACTTTTACTAAACTTTGGGGATTTTATTTTTTTCAAGGACTTTTCCAGGCCTGGAAATAACCATTTTAAAATTCCATGACTCTTCCAGGTTTTCCATGACCGTAAGAACCCTGTTA
>JBAMJR010000243.1:1942500-1985000 GCA_038501785.1 Myoxocephalus aenaeus | reverse complement strand
TACAATAATGGCTGCGATGCTTTTCATGTTTATTTATTTTTTACTCTACGTTTCCACCTCACGTGATTCTTTTTTAGGTGGATCCGCGTCATAACGCGGTCATAACGCGGATATAGACTCCTCACCTGCGTTGTAGGCCGCCAGCTCGGCGCCCGGCCCGGGGCTCTTCCTCTTCCGGGGCCGGCCCTTCTGCACCGTGCCCACGCCGTTGAAGTAGGATAGTCCGAGCGCGTTGGCCGGGCCCAGGCCTTTGTGCGGGGCCACGTCCGCGTGGCTAAAGTGAGTCTGGTATTCTCCCTGCAGGAGAGTCTCAAAGTGCAGCCGGCAGTACACCAGACTGTCCTTCATGCCAAAGTGGTCCCCGGTGGTGAGCATCTTGCTGCACGACGTGCACGTGAAGCAGTTGAGGTGGTAGACCAGGTCCCGGGCCCGCATCACCATCTCCGAGGCCGAGATACCCAGGTGGCACCGCGCGCACCTCTGCACCGAAAATCTTCTGCGGACAACAAGAAACGTCATCAGCGGCTGGACCGGAGCGCGCGCGCGCGTGTGTGCGTGTGTGTTTGTGTGTGTGCGTGCGTGCGTGCGTGTGGGCTCCAATAAACTCTGCTCGCGCAATAACGATGAGAATTAAAGTTAAATCCTTAAAGTTGGACAAATAGTCTGCTTCCATTTGGCGACACAGCAATTTAATGAAGTATGAATTTTAGCCAGATATTGTTATTTTAATTAAACAATCCCATTTCTCTTTTTTTTTTCTTCTTTCCCCATAATGTGTGAGAGAAACACGTAGATTATATTACAACTATTTGGCTCAAATATAGATTGGGAATTATGGCATAAAATATCAGCTGTCATCTGTGCAAAAATATTTTACAAATTCATATTTATCAGGATAGAAGCAGCGAGAAAGACTTGATGCATAAATCGTGTTTTGTTTTAGTTTTTTCTTAAATGAAAACATATTTAATTTAAAGGTACTTTTTGCATTTACATTATTTGAAACCCTCCCACCCCGCTCATGTGTGTTATTATTGAAGTTATTATTATGATTGACCCCGCGGCCCTCGTGGCCCTCCTACCTGTAGTAGTCCTCCTTGCAGTAGATGCTGCCGTCCTTGCTGAAGCAGGTGAGCTCGGACTCCAGGTTGAGTTTGCACTCGCAGCACTTGAGGCAGCGCATGTGCCACTGCTTGTCCACGGCCAGCAGGTAGTACCGGTCCGAGATCTTCCGGCCGCAGCCCGCGCACAGGGCCGCGCGCTGCCCGGGCAGACACGGCAGGGACTGGGCGGGGAGAGAGGAGAGGACCGGGGTCAAGGACAAGAGCCACGGGGCCGAGAGACAGCCTGACGCCGGGCACGGAGACGTGCACACGGCTTCATCCACAACAACAACACGCATCATAACACCATCATAAGTATAAAGTCATAAAGTACAGGACCAGTTCATGCGCTGAAGAATATTACAGCTGAAGAGGGCCACATGGGAGCATTTTAGGAATATTATAAATACATATTTTTGAAGTTTTAAACTGTATTTTCTGTCGAAACAACCTTTAAAATACGAGACATCAACTTTATAATAATGTTAAAATGCAACCCATAAAGGAAAGGACCTCGCAAACTGCCCTCTCAGTGTAAATAATTAAAAACACAGCAACATAAGGCCATTGTCATATTTATTATGATAGTGCAGATTAAAAGAAAACTAAAAGACTGAAGTCATTTACGCGCTGCGTGGGTTTATGAATGATGTCTATTTCATCATATCTGCGCTATTAATTTCTCTTGACAACAATACCAATGTGAATAAAGGTTTATGAGGACTGTCGCTTCGTGTTATTGTTGAAAGGCCTGGACAATAAACACGCAGGTGAACGCACGCGCGCGCGAAATATCTGCAGCAGAAAGATTGAAGCTGAATTAAAAAATATGATTATTCCTCCAGCCCATCTTCTCTTGTTTCATATCCACTGCGGAGCATTTAACAATAATTATTCAACTTTATAATTGTTAGATGTGTGCATTTAATTATACATTTTACCACGTGTTTGCAAAAACGGAATAAAAATAAATAGAATAACAATTGAATGCTACTTTTCGTTTAATTTATTACTTCCAACATGGTCTTTAAAAAATACATTTACGTGCTGTGTGTGCCGTAGAATATGCACTGTATTATTATTATTATTATTATTATTATTATTATTATTATTATTATTATTATTATTATTATTATTATCCATGTAACGTACCACAAAGACACAATTAAATAAACGAATTGCTGAGTTTAAAACCATATTTCTGTCTCTATGAATAATATTGCGGCTCGTCCAGCTTGTGGATGAAGTGAGTTGACGGGAGAAGGAGCCTCTCGTGCGGCCTTCAGGGAACTTTGAGAGGCGGAGAGCAACTCCTCACACGCCGCTTCAGGTGACACTTCTCCGGCTGCAGGAATCACAGCCTCGGAGAGAGTGCCGCCTGTCACATGCAGCATGGAGCGTGTTCCATGCTGCATGCTCCATGCTGCATGCGGTGCTAACGAGCCGGGTCCGGGTCTCCTACCGTGTCTGACTCCCCCATGTCGATGGCCGAGCTGATGGCCGCTGACTCGCTCTTCCCTCGGCGGTCCATCTCCTCCAGCACGCCGTGCACGTCGCCTCCCGGCAGGCCGTGGAAGAGCATCGTGGCCGCGGAGGGCAGGATGTTGTAACTGTTCTCTTCGGATCTGCAAGCCAAGATGTCCATCAGAGGCGGAGGATGCGCGCAATGACGCCACTCACAACGACGGCTTTACAACAAAAACAAAAAGGTCCCCCTTTCCCCGGCGTGACAAGTGAGAAAATCCAGATTAGGGAGGAAAAAATATGAGGGAAAAATTGGACACGTGTTCTCCACACTACGCCTCATCTGCCAATGGAAACCGTCATCCGAATCTCTGCAGCTCTCATTATTAATAAGATATGATTAATTCATAAATACGCGCGCAGAGATTTCGTTTCTCTGACTGGACTCGAGTTGATCTCAGGTGAGATGAGATTTTATTCTTTCTTTATTCTCCTTTATTGACGGTCAACATACCAACTCTGCAGCCTCTGGTCTCACTCCTCCTCGCCGGAGTGAATACTATCAGGATGTCGGTGAGCGCGTGAGGCGTTCACGTGTCTTCATATTGAGCAGAGCAATAATAATAATAATAATAATAATAACAATAAGAGTTTAATAAGTGACTGCCAGAGCGGCAGCAGCCCGCTAACGCATCACCGGCAGGAAGAAGCAAAAAGATAAGTCCCAAAAAGCTGCCGGTTCCTCCTCAGGCTCAGAGTCCACGTGATGCTCAGCAGCTGCTTCACGGTTCTCAGTTCTGCTCTCCACAGAGAAGCAGACGCATCTCTTCCTGGATAAGATCCCGCCGGGCGGCTGCAGGTCCCGGTGCTTGGAGTTGGGTTCTGGGTCTCTGGGTCTGTGGGTCCTGCGGAGGCGGACGGGCATGTGCGTAACGGAGAGGAGGAGGAGCTGCTGCGCGTGCACTGATGATAGGAGAGTGTTAGCTGGCCCCCCAAAGCCGGTCCTCCTTCTCAGGTCCCGGGTGGACTCCCCGCTCCTTATCAACGGGGCCCTGTTGCGTCACGACGCACCGGTTATGTTCATTGGCTCTTCCGCCAACAGCAAACTGTTTGGCTCTACTTTCACCGAGCGGGCTGAGGACGCCTCCGTTACGCAGCGACCAGCGGCCAGGACCAGGACCGGACCGGACCCGGACTGGACCCGGACCGGGTCTGCTGGAGCTGCACGTGGACCGGTCCGTTAGAGAAGGAGAGGACGAGTCACATGGAGCTGCTCCACTGGGACCTGGATCATGTGACGCAGAGCCAGGGTTCCACGGGGTTCCACAGGGTTCCACACAGTCCTCTCTGCACAGAACCGGCAGGGCACGAAGTCTCTCAAATGAAGTTTTTATTATTTTGATTTATTAGTTCAACAATAACAGCCATTTATTTTATTTTATTTATCTTCTCATTAACTGTTTCCCACGTTGACTCGTCCTGTCAGCTCACACGTGACCTATATATATATATATATATATATATATATATATATATATATATATATATATATATATATATATATATATATATATATATATTTATATCTAAAGGTAAATCTGGATCATTTTATTTGGAACATACAGAAGCGCGCGGGCCCAGCTGAGAGGAAGGCCGCTCTCGGGTCACCTCTTCCCGCTGCAGAGCTGGACTCACACCGGGAGACTGGACCCAGTGTCGTATCGAAGGAGAGGCTTGAACGCATCATTATGGGATGTCCTGTGTGTGTTCTCCTGAACTCATCATCGTGATGTCATCTGAGACCAGCGGCCCTGCAGCTGATCCCGGATCCGCTCCCTCTAATTAGCTCTGCTCTCTTAATTGGGAGGGAAAGTGGACCTCGTCACCAGAGCAGCGGACGTGTTTGAGGCCCGGAGGAAAGGTTTGATGTGGCACAAAAGAAGGCGGTTAAAAAAGACCCGGTATCGCATCCTGGCTCCGGCTTTTGTTGTTGAGATGAAGTCAAGTCAAACAGTTGGTGACGTAATTAAAAGCTAAATATAAAGACAGTCAGAAGCACGTGGTCGCTGCGGATTCATGCACTTAAACAATATCGGAATTTTTTTTTAATCTTTTCTTGATATTAATAATATTTTCTCTTTCAGAAATACCTGTCCTGCCCCTCGCGCGCATAACAGCTCGTTTAGGCTATTGTGAAGTTTTATAGCACAAATATGATGTTAAGCTCCTAAATCCTTATGCAAATCAGCTCCTCTGTAATACCCTTAATTGAATACATGCATATTTATCATCTGCGCTTTCTCTCCGCTATAAGGCGGGTTTATACATTAAACATAGAGCAGCGGGCATGTCTGCGGGCGTGTATGAAATATGATATTAGCTGCTAGTGTAAGATTAAGGGGAAAAAATAATCAGTTTGTATGTATTTGTTTCAGAATGGCTCGTTCCTCTCATTTGATTTAAGTCGCTTCTTAGTAAGAAGAAGAAGAAGAAGAAGAAGAAGAAGAAGAAGAAGAAGAAGAAGAAGAAGAAGAAGAAGAAGAAGAACACGTTTACCCAGAATTTAGATATGATTTATGCAAATGTAGGCCGAGGTCTGGTCTGTGTTGCAATATTCTCTCATATTCAGAGCAGAGGAGGAGAAAACTCACAATATGATAATTAACAACAGTATCAAGCTGTAACGGCTGTTAAAATAGTCCAATATTTATACTACATTTATATGAGAAGGTAAAACTGAATTAATTACAGCTCAACACATCCTCTCTCTCTCTCTCTCTCTCTCTCTCTCTCTCTCTCTCTCTCTCTCTTTAGAGGCCACATCTTCAGTGCTGGAAGATAAAAAGATGCCAGACAGAGAATCACCATCATATCATCATTTCTGCTTCATATACATATTCCTCTCATATGACATATAGTGCATTATAAAAACCTCATTGAGATTTCCAACTTAAAACAGTTGAGTAACTGTAAATAAAACGGTTTAAAGTCACAGATTTCTGGATCTTTTCCAGGATTATAAAGCAGATATAATGATGGAGTCATCAGGACCAGCACATTATTCTGACTTCATGTGTCACTAACGTGTAACTCTGAGGTTGAACCAATTAAAGAAAATGAGTTGTGTGAATTAGGGCTCACAATAAGTCTGGACAACATGGTGATGAATCTGTCATTGATGTCACTGTTTTATGCAATATTGGATTGTTTGAGTTTTTTGTTGCATGAATACAATGACGTACAGGCATTATATGTATATATATATATATATCTTTGCCATTTTTTTTACATTTCTGTTTGACAATACACCAACAATAAAATCACCAAATGGTTTTATTTATTTTGTCTATTTCCTTTTTATTTGATTTACATTTAGAAACATTAAGACTCATGTCAGGAGGTTTCATTTCTATTTTGTGATTGTTGAAAGTCAATTTGATGAAACCCACCCATTCTTATTAAAGGTCCTAGAACATGAACTTGACCTCCGAGGCCTCAGCAGGAGCTCAACTACAATGTCAAATGTCATGTCCACATTTAGGTTCACAGTTAAGTTTGAAGTCCAAATAATGGACCAATATGTTTTGAGTTTTCAGTGTCGACAATATCTAAAAGATCTTTCCTCCTTCGCTTTAAAGCCTCGACCAGATCCAGGACCCTGAAACCTCCATGACAAAACATGTATCACAAGTATCAGAATATGACATGAATATGACATGAATGTGACATGAATATGACACGGTATCAAGTTATTGGAGAGTTGTTGTTTAATATCAACACGTTTAGGACTAATAACAGAGAGAGAGGCTAACGGACATACTTTGTTGAAAGCATATGCCCTGTGTGTGTGTGTGTGTGTGTGTGTGTGTGTGTGTGTGTGTGGTGTGTGTGTGTGTGTGTGTGTGTGTGTGTGTGTGTGTGTGTGTGTGTGTGTGTGTGTGTGTGTGTGTGTGTAAATGCTGATGCAGCTCTCCTGATTGCTTTCGTCCCGTAATGATTTCCAAACGGGGCACGCGGCCATCAATAAGACAAATCTGCATTTCTCAGAAAAACATCACCCTCGTCAGACTCCTGGCATCTTTTTGATCTCTCCCCCGGTTTTTAATTGTATTCCGCATAAAGGTAGAGGGGCGGCTCTAATGGGACGCTGCTGTGGAAGCGGGATGCGGGTTACGCTCTCTGAGGAGAGGGAGCTGTAATTAAGAAAGGGAACAAAGCAGAGAGACTAAAAACACATGAAAGTGAGGAAGCGCATCACCTAATCACTGTACGTCCACACATGTGTGTGTGGACGTACAGTGATTAGGTGATGCACACACACACACACACACACACACACACACACACACACACACACACACACACACACACACAGATGTCAGTCTCGTGTTTCCTTATGGGAGTACACTGTTCTGTAAATCAGATATAATGCAACCATCACTTCCATTCTCATCTGAACAAATGACATTTTAAGCTCTCCATGCCAGCGGTGCACAACCTGAGGCCCGGGACCCCGTCCAGGGTCACGGGACACAAATCTATTGATCTATTAATGAAATAAATGTGCTTTATTCCAGCTTTCAAACACATCTCAGTTATAAGTGGACGTTGAGTTAAGATGATGAATTATTATAATAATATTGTAGTAGCACTGAGTTACCGTGTCAACAGCGGCCCTTCTTTGGGGTTTCTGCCCAATCCAACGAGTCTTCAATAAATGGTGAATATATCGTTAGAAGAGCGTTTTATCAAATTCCCAAACCTCTGCCTTTATAAATACATATTACAGGGTTCTTACAGTCATGGAAAACCTGGAAAAGTCGTGCGATTTTAAAATGGTTTAAAATGGTTATTTCCAGGCCTGGAAAACGTTTTAGAATCCCAAAAGTGTTGTAAAAGTCATGTAAATGTGTTTTATTCACGTGTTCATGTCATTCATTTACACTGAGTTTGAAATAATGAATATGCTTTTAAAAGAAAGACTCAAAATATAAGCAGGCATACATACAGGCATCTATATAAATGTTTATTCTTTTAATCAAACTATTGTCTCATTCATTTGAGTCATTTCAGGTTTACTGTATGCTTTGTATTCTCATTGTTAGTTTAAATACTACATTTACTCACTTTTTCATGTTTACACCCAGATTTCACTAAATGTTTGCTCATGGACATTTGGTTTAAAGTCATGGAGAAGTCATGAATCCATTGTTCAGAATGTATGAACCCTGATATCAGATCTCAGGCGTTTCCTCTTCCCTTCGGTTCCTCACATTAGTGCAGCGCTCCTCAGTTGGTGGCGCTTGCTGAGTGTTTGGGCCTCCAGCTGCCTCGTCCATCCCATAATAGTGTTGCAGCGGCAGCAGTGACGTCCGTCTCTGCTCACAAAGGAAAGAAGGAGGCTAGGGAAGGAAATGAGCAATTTCAAATAAGTGAACAAATAGTTGAAAACTCCAAACTCCACTAAGTGAAGGCGGGAGATGTCAGCTGCTGTGTGATTGACAGGTGATCTCCAGGAGACGCTGTGGATAAACAACCATGACTGAAAGCTCCAGAAATACCCCGACAGCGAAGGAGGACGGCCCAGATTACAGGAAGTCACCGGATGACAGACAGCGAGGGGGACGGCCCAGATTACAGGAAGTCACCGTATGACAGACAGCGAGGGGGACGGCCCAGATTACAGGAAGTCACCGGATGATGGCAGCAGGAGACGAGGGGAGGTCTTCAGTCCAGGAGGCTCACGACAGAGAGAGCTGGAAATGATTCCACGTGAATATAGACAAGGTCAGAGGTCGGAGACTTTAGGCACGGGAGCTTAACCGATGGCCCGCTAGCGATGAGACGTTTTATAAACGATGAAGTGCCCCTCTTCATCATCCAGCTGCTGTTTCCACCGACTCCTCAAACGACTCCATGCTTCTCCGTACGGTCGGAGGGAAACGTGTTTCCTCCTCGGTTACAGTACCTTTATGAATTAAAACTAAACACAAAAACACAACTACTTGTTTTAGGTTGAGTGATAAACGTCTTGGTTTGTCTTAAAATGACTGCAAAACTGAAATAAAATGAAATAAAAGTCAAATAAAAAGCACGTGATTGACGTGTGGCGGCGCGGACACATTTAAAACTCATCTGTGAAACGTGAAAAACTAAAGTTACGTTTTCCCTCAAAACGCGACTCACTTTTCAGTTTATTGATTATGTTCTCCATCCAGGAAGACCCGCCCTCCTCTTCTCTGATTGGCTCAATCTAGGCAGAATGAGTTGAGTGCTGATGAAGCAGATTGGTGCAGGTGGATGTCAATGATCTCATCTCAGATGTATTATTAAAATGTCCTGATATGAGGCACATTATTACTTTTTAAATGTTGCTTATATGAATGGAGTAAAGCGACAGATCGGTTGGAAATGTATATTTTGATGTGGTGTCAAAATTAAACTTAATATTAACCGTAATGTTTATGTGGCACACCAGAACATTAACCCGAACATTTAAAACTGTCACTTTAAATGAGAAAGGTTACGACCTCTGAGCTGAGCTCATGGTGCAGAGCACATCCTGATCAAAGGGCTGAAGAAACAGTAAAGAACCGTAGAACGTCACCGTGGAGAACACAGTGGAGAACCACCGTGGAGAACACCGTGGAGAACACAGTGGAGAACCACCGTGGAGAACACAGTGTCGGTTCCACACGGGAAAGAGACACAAAACCAGAATTCAAATAAAGCTGAGGTAATCATTACTCCCCCAATAATAATAATAATAATAATAATAATAATAATAATAATAATATGGAGTGAAGCCAGTTATCATTTTGACATTCTCGGTTGAAAAATGACTCAAAATGATTTAAAAGTAGTTTAATATTAATTCTAGTGAAGGTGGAAGACAACACGGTTGTGATGAATATTTATTCATCACAACACATAATATATATTATACAACTTCATTGGATAATATTGTATATGATGATTATTTTAATAAAGTAAAAATAGCAATAATACAACGTAAATACAAACCACAAGGCTACAGTAAGTCTGACTAATGTATGCATATATTATTGGTTTATTACTGATGGAACGTTAAATACTGTTGCGTGGATCAAACTACAATAATGTGTTCATAAATAAATGTATACAATCTTAATCTGCAAAGTATGTATCAGATAAATATTTGGAGAAAAAAGTGCTAAGAAATATTTTAAAATATGGTAGAAGTTTATAAATAAGTATATAATGTGAACTTAAAGTGACGGTAACTCTGTTCTGTTCTTTTGTGATGAAACAACAACATGGTCTCATTTTCTATTGGGTTCATATCCAAGTTATAGTTTATATATCATAGTTTATTGCAGTAATCAATATGAGACAAATGATGAAAAAGTGTTTCAGGAAAATGGATAAAATAGGATGAATCTCTGCAATGAACATCTGCAGTCTCGTTAATATTGTTGATGTGCTTTTCAAAGGAGAAACTCATCAAATAAGATTTATAATGCAAGGGCTTTATGAAAACATGTATTTCTGATCTTTGGATCAATAATTAGACTTTTAGTTTTTCCAGCATTTAAAAGAAGGAAGTTTGATGACATCCACTGTTTGATTTCTGCTATGAGTTATTGATGTCCATATTAATGAATGATTAATGAAACAAATACAGGAAATATAAATATTCTTTTGTTTAACTCATTATTATAATATTTCCTTTATTTATG
The DNA here is from genome assembly GCA_038501785.1 of Myoxocephalus aenaeus. NCBI lineage: Eukaryota > Metazoa > Chordata > Actinopteri > Perciformes > Cottidae > Myoxocephalus > Myoxocephalus aenaeus. The sequence goes on along the minus strand of JBAMJR010000243.1, from coordinate 1,974,715 downwards.
GCAACAGAACCAGCAGAGAACACGGCACACACTCATTATGCTTTATGGAACTTATCTCATATCAACGAACACACATGTTAATAATAATAATGTGTATTATTCAACAGATGTGAGAACAATAAGTATAACAGTTGTAATTATTACTACACGATGGTGCGTCTAACAGACAGGAAGTGAGTCATCGCTCAGCTGATTCCACTTCACGTCATCACGGTGCTTATGTCTTGTGATGTTTCCATAAAGCATAAGAAGCTGAAATAAGAAAACCATCCTTTTCAAATTGATTCCTTTCATCCAGATGGTCAAAATATTAAATTGTTGCTCAAACATTTTTTTCTCAGTCTTTCAAAATCAACAATATTAGAAGGCTTCCTCCCGGATGGAGGTGATCAATAATTAGCATCGTCCGCTGGTCTTTCTCTCTCATGGCGCTGGTGGTTTTCTCCTCCGTGCTCCCAGTGCTCCCAGTGCTCCCAGCAGCCCCTGTCAATCAGCCCCAGACTGCAGAGATTACAAAAGAAGCTCATTCTGCCACAGGAGCCCCTCTTTGGAGAGCAATTCTAAAACTTACATGCCTCTTATTTGTCGGGTCAAAGGTTAAATTGCTGACCCTCCCCTCCGTTTCTCCCCTCCGTGGCCGAGCTGTACTGGGAGTCTTATATTTACATGGATTAGAGTCCTTTCACGCTGAAGAAAAGAGCTGGTTCACAGTCAAAGCCCGAGGAGCCGTCCATGCTGCCCGAGTGGCCACATTATTCACCGGCAGACAATGACCATATTGTAGTTATGTGGAAAAGGAATCCCCCCCCTCGCCGTGGCAAAGTCCTACACTTGTGCCACGGAGAGGGAGGGCCGGGCCCATCCGCTGGTTCAAGCAGAGCAAACAAAGCCGGCCCACTGTGAACAAGATGAAGATGTCAAAAGCTTTTAGGCAGGGGGGTGAGACGGGTTTAGGGGATAAACCAACAAAACAAGTGAAAAGGTCTTTTCTCAAATGGATAAATCCTGCTAAGTCTACATTTCCACATCAGATTTACTCTCTTCTTTAACATCCTCTCTCCTCCCCCATCCATCATCTTTCCAAACCAAACCTTCTACAAGAAGAAGAAGGAGGAAGTTTTGTTAGCACGGCTAATACTTGTATTTTGGTATTTAGTATTTGATTAAAAAAGAAATGTGCGATATCACATTTGAACATTTTGAATCTTCTTTTGTGATGGCCGACTCACTTAATGCAATGTTTAAATCAAGCAAAGAAAAGACCAGCGCAACACAGAAAAGCCGCTTAAAGTGTCACATGAAATGCACATGAGGAAACCTTACTAAGACATTTCCTTGGTGCAGACTGAAACTAACATCATCGTCTGAGCGGTTCTGAGCAGATATAATTGTAGTATAGAGGACACAGACATGCACCTATGGCAGTGTGATGTCTAAGAGGACAGGAGCCCAAGGCACTGTGGAGTGAATGACATAAAGAAGCCTGGTATACAGACACGGCCAATTCACATGCAAATAGCCGCCTTGCACTGACTCTGATTAACTCCCTGTGAGTTCATAGTTTCCATGTTAACAAAGATTTAGTCGCTTTTGAGAGAAGCGGTACATTAAGTGGGCAGAGACAGAGGGAGAGAGACCTTACAGTAAAGCCCCCTCAGGACATAATGCAGCCTCGTCTTCCTCGGACTAATCCGGCTCGCAGATGCGGGACAGAGCCGGAGCTCGAGGAACGAGAGCGGGACAAAAGAAGCAGCCCTCTTGTTCCCGTCCCAGCAGCAGAGGTCCTCCCAAAGCTGCGCCTCAGCGCTCTGAATGACTTGAGCCTGAGCCAGTCAAGAGCTGAGGCCCTGAATGAGAACGGCTCCTGTGGGGGCCGCCGGCCTCAGCTTTCCCACCACGGCCATACAGTAGTGACTATGCTTCCTCATCCAGGAGAGTCTGTGGAACAAGACAACGTCTTTCAGTATATATATATATATATATATATATATATATATATATAAGCACAACGTCTTTCCATTAAACAGAGTTTCCTCAAACTGTGAGAGGAGCAGCAGCTGACTGAGATTAGAGTCGTTTGTCCTTCCAGCTCGGTACGGCTGAAGTTACACTATTATATTATATAATAATTATATAATATATCCACTAGCATATTTCATTTTATGTTTGTAATTTTGTAAAATGTTAAATGTGATATAGGTGGAGGCTTCAAATAAGCCCAGTTGGTTTTTTGTCTCTTCCTGCACTGTGATATCCATTTATCTGTTATGATTTGTATTTTATTGTTTGAATCGTGCAAAATAAATAAATATATGTATATATATATATTATTGGCCAATAGACAGTAGCTTCAAGAGAAGCTGTTTTTCATTAAAAAAAAAAAAAAATCCTGCAAGATAACGTCAGAGCTTTTGTGATGTTCTACGTTTGGGTTTCAATAAATCATTTCTCTTCTTTATGTGTTTTTGATATTGAGAATGCAATCATTCTCAATATCAAAAACATAGTTACGTTTCCATTAGGGAAATATTATCGCTCATATGTGCTCTTATGAATTTGCACCCTGCGTATTCCTTCAGTGTAGGTGAGGGTTAGAGTTATACAATCACTCATTTTAATCTTCTTTTGTGATGGTCAACCCACTTAATGCAATATTGTATCATACATCAAGCACAGCCCAGACCGGGTTGGAGTGAGATGCATGAAAACATGTTAACAGCTCAAGACCGTAAAGAGCAGGGTTCATATTTCAGGATATGAATGAGACGGGGACAGCATGCAGCTCTTCTGCGTACAAACAATACTTGATGGAAATATACAGAACGTATATTTGAGCTTTAACTGAAGGTGCCCACCATGTGATCACAAAAGATTAACATTACATAATGTGTGTGTAATTTATATGTATGTGTTCTAAAAATTAACCAAGTAGTTGTGTCGCCTAAACCTACCCATAATGCAGCTGAATACTGACAATAATGATAATAACACATAATCAACTTGTTATGGGACTGCTGGGTGAAAGTCCAGAGTTTGACCCATTTGTTCACCATAAGCTACTCTTTACTATTGTTATTACTACTGATGTTATTACTACTATTGTTATTACTACTATTGTTATTACTACTGATGTTATTACTACTATTGTTATTACTACTATTGTTATTACTACTGATGTTATTACTACTATTGTTATTACTACTATTGTTATTACTACTGATGTTATTACTACTATTGTTATTACTATTGTTATTATTACTACTATTGTTATTACTACTATTGTTATTACTACTGATGTTATTACTACTATTGTTATTACTATTGTTATTATTACTACTATTGTATTACTACTATTGTTATTACTACTGATGTTATTACTACTATTGTTATTACTACTATTGTTATTACTACTGATGTTATTACTACTATTGTTATTACTATTGTTATTATTACTACTATTGTATTACTACTATTGTTATTACTACTGATGTTATTACTACTATTGTTATTACTACTATTGTTATTACTACTGATGTTATTACTACTATTGTTATTACTATTGTTATTATTACTACTATTGTATTACTAATATTGTTATTACTACTGATGTTATTACTACTATTGTTATTACTATTGTTATTATTACTACTATTGTTATTACTACTATTGTTATTACTACTGATGTTATTACTACTATTGTTATTACTATTGTTATTATTACTACTATTGTATTACTACTATTGTTATTACTACTGATGTTATTACTACTATTGTTATTGCTACTATTGTTATTACTACTGATGTTATTACTACTATTGTTATTACTATTGTTATTATTACTACTATTGTATTACTACTATTGTTATTACTACTGATGTTATTACTACTATTGTTATTACTACTATTGTTATTACTACTGATGTTATTACTACTATTGTTATTACTACTGATGTTATTACTACTATTGTTATTATTACTACTATTGTATTACTACTATTGTTATTAATACTGATGTTATTACTACTATTGTTATTACTACTATTGTTATTACTACTGATGTTATTACTACTATTGTTATTACTATTGTTATTATTACTACTATTGTATTACTACTATTGTTATTAATACTGATGTTATTACTACTATTGTTATTACTACTGTTATTATTACTACTGATGTTATTACTACTATTGTTATTACTACTATTGTTATTACTACTGATGTTATTAGTACTATTGTTATTACTACTATTGTTATTACTACTGATGTTATTACTACTATTGTTATTACTACTATTGTTATTACTACTGATGTTATTACTACTATTGTTATTACTACTGATGTTATTACTACTATTGTTATTACTACTATTGTTATTATTACTACTATTGTTATTACCAATATTGTTATTACTACTGATGTTATTACTACTATTGCTATTACTACTATTGTTATTACTACAATTGTTATTACTACTATTGTTATTACTACTGATGTTATTACTACTATTGTTATTACTATTGTTATTATTACTACTATTGTATTACTACTATTGTTATTACTACTGATGTTATTACTACTATTGTTATTGCTACTATTGTTATTACTACTGATGTTATTACTACTATTGTTATTACTATTGTTATTATTACTACTATTGTATTACTACTATTGTTATTACTACTGATGTTATTACTACTATTGTTATTACTACTATTGTTATTACTACTGATGTTATTACTACTATTGTTATTACTACTGATGTTATTACTACTATTGTTATTACTATTGTTATTATTACTACTATTGTATTACTACTATTGTTATTACTACTGATGTTATTACTACTATTGTATTACTACTATTGTTATTACTACTGATGTTATTACTACTATTGTTATTACTACTGTTATTATTACTACTGATGTTATTACTACTATTGTTATTACTACTATTGTTATTACTACTGATGTTATTAGTACTATTGTTATTACTACTATTGTTATTACTACTGATGTTATTACTACTATTGTTATTACTACTATTGTTATTATTACTACTATTGTTATTACCAATATTGTTATTACTACTGATGTTATTACTACTATTGCTATTACTACTATTGTTATTACTACTATTGTTATTACTACTATTGTTATTACTACTGTTATTATTACTGTTGTTATTGCTACTATTGTTATTACTACTGATGTTATTACTACTATTGTTATTACTATTGTTATTATTACTATTATTGTTATTAATACTATTGTTATTACTATTATTGTTATTACTACTGATGTTATTACTAATGTTGTTATTACTACTATTGTTATTACTACTATTGTTATTACTACTGTTATTATTACTAATATTGTTATTATTACTGTTGTTATTGCTACTATTGTTATTACTATTGTTATTATTACTACTATTGTTATTATTACTACTATTGTATTACTACTATTGTTATTACTACTGATGTTATTACTACTGTTATTATTACTACTGATGTTATTACTACTATTGTTATTACTACTATTGTTATTACTACTGTTATTATTACTACTGTTGTTATTACTACTATTGTTATTACTGTTATTCTTATTCTTATTATTGTTATTACTACTGCTGTTATTACTACTATTGTTATTACTACTATTGTTATTGTTATTATTGTTATTACTACTGATGTTATTACTACTATTGTTATTATTACTATTGTTATTACTACTATTGCAATTACTCCTGATGTTATTAATACTATTGTTATTACTACTATTGTTATTACTCCTGATGTTATTACTACTATTGTTATTACTACTATTGTTATTATTACTATTGTTATTACTACTGATGTTATTACCGCTATTGTTATTACCACTATTGTTATTACTACTATTGTTATTACCACTATTGTTATTACTACTATTGTTATTACTACTGATGTTATTAATACTGTTCATTAAACCTTCTGCCAGCAAACCTTTTGGCTAGCTCTCTATTGCTAAATGAAGTAGCATTAGTAGCATAATCTAATATTCAGCGTGGCCTGGAGCCAATGGGCGACTAGCTGCTGTGTGACTGGTCTGGTTAGACGATGGAAGGAGAGCAGCACGTTGCTGTGTAGCTAGACGGCCTGCTGGAGCGCTGCCATGTTCCGTTTGTGTGTTTATGTTGTATACAATATTATATTTAGAGCTGTGCAGCGGCCACTCGGCCGTATCTGCTGCTATACTTTTCATTCTGGGGCTGCTCACATATTGGGATGGGTCTGCTTGAGAAGCACTCTATCCGGCTTTAAACGTCCCCTGACAGTACGTGACTTACCAAAGCTTTTGCTAACAAAGAGCTGTGTCTCCATAGCATGCTTTGCAATGTTAAGGATGCATCAAGGTGTTTAAGTCGAGTTAAGAGTCTCCTGGTGCAGCTTTGCTTCCTATAGGCTGGTTGCTGGGCCTCAGCAGCAGCACCTCCATGGTACTGCTGCTGGTGTGAAACCAAGAGAATAGCCTTTGTCAAGGTGTACTCGCTTCAATTCTCACTCATCTCCCTTGGCATAGGGGTGTTAAATTATATGCTCCAGAGGACTCCACATTCATATTTTTACAAGACCCAGGTTATTAGGCAAACAGGCTCTGCACATGTCCCCCGCTATGACAGTTTTCGCAGTCAAGGATTTCGACCTTTATTTCCATCCAAGTATCGCCTGCACTCCCCTTCACACCCCCTGTGTGACACACACACACACACACACACACACACACACACACACACACACACACACACACACACACACACACCCTCTCCAATCCCTCTCCCTCTAACTAGGCGAGAGCCTCTCAGTGGGTAGAGGGTGTGATCACAGTGTAGTTGCTCTGGGTGAAAGACTCCAGGCGGATAAGAAGCTCCCAATCTTCTCCATGGATCGACAACTCAGACCCCTCACCTCTTATTTTGCAGCTTTACTCATAGTTCCCTTCTGCATAGTTCGTTCGATGTTTCTGATGACCATTTGTTCCTGAAGAGGAGGCAAATTACAAATGTGAGCTTTCGCCTTTGTACTTTGAAAATGCCTTTTTCATAACCAAAACCGGGCCTGATGAAAAGACCAAGGAACATCAAAGTGGTTCGCCCTCCGACAGAAAGGTTACAAGTCGAGCTTGAACACTGATTCGCTCACATCCTTCTCTGCTCGCTTCTCATTAGCCACTCGTTTTAATCAGATGCGCCATCAATTAGCTTGACTTTTCTGTGTGTTTGATGCTTAAAAGTCGGCTCTCAAGGACGCAGAACTTTCAGACGGGAGGCCGGTGGACTCATCCAGAGCTGGACTGCTGTTTCTTTTTGTTGGCGCCACAGAGGAAGTGGTTGATTGTGAGTCCGGCATGCTTACGCCTGCAGGACCCAGAGAACACGCATGTTTAGGTGCGTGTGAGGCACAGGAATAGGACTAGTATGCTAACATGGGTCCCTTTTGCTCCCTCATCAGATATTGCCCAATTAATGAATCTATGAATATGTCTTGGTTAATAAACTGCTTTCCCCAAGTGGACAAGAATACCATTTTATAGGGTCAAAACGGTGGTATTTCTTTGATTCCTTTTCATGAAAACAGTCAGACGTGTTAGATACTAAGATGAAAATATGAACTATCATCAGCGCTAACTCAAGAATATCAGCGTCCCCTCCCAAGCTCAGCCCTCATGGGTCCACCACCTCTACTGTAAATAGATATTGTCCTTTTGGGGACTTGCAGTGGACTCACTACTTGTTGTCGGCGGCATGCCAACAGCTGAGACTTCCACACGTGTTGAAGGGATATTATTTTACATGCAGGCAAAGTTAATAAATGTGGATGTTTAGCAATGTATCTTCCAACCATATTTGCATATTCTAGGATATTAAGTTTACATATATAGATCACACAAATCATCACCACGTCAAAGCAAAAATGTTGCAAGCACTCTTATTAATGTCTCCTGCATCTATGTAACTGCATGTCCAGAGGGCACAGTGATGGGTGTGTGTGTTTCAACAAAAAACTCACTGTGTTTAGAGAATTCAGGCTTGATTGGCAGATGGACAGATTGAGAGAAGAGATACAAGAGAATTATAAGACGACGTCAGACAGACCAAAGTGGTAGAAATACAAATGAGACCCGGTCCGTCATGTCTGCCTCCATTGTGCTGACGGAACAATGGTTGAGGAAAAGATCATGATTTGTGTTCAAATAAGGATATTTAGTGTAGGTAATCTGAAATACATCAATGATGACTTTGGTCATCCTCTGCTGGTTTGACTCATCCATCCTCCTCATCCTCATCCTCCTCATCCTCCTCCTTCGTCCCCCGACTTCCTCCTTTCCTCCTGAAGAATCACAAACATTATAATACCGTACATCCAAAGTTATCGGCATCCGTCTTCAAAACTGCTGCACTACACCGCAGACCGCCTCAGCCCGCTCGGGGTGGAGCGTTTCAATTTGAGCAGCAAGGAAACAGAATGAGCCTCGAACAAAGATCTGCTGGGAAAAGGTATGGGAGCGGCGTGGAAGGGGTTAACACTCAGCTGTGGTTAACCTCCTCAGGGGGACGTTGGGGCGCTATCCAGTTAGACTGGAATGTGAATGTGTGTGATTCTGACCAGGAGCTGGCACAACTGTCTCTCACTCCTCGGGCAGAGAGCCGATGGTCGCTCCTCTCAGTGTTATTTCTCCCCAGCACCCCATTAAAAGAGCTCTCCACACATGGAGCTGGCTTCCACCACGTAGACGAGCAACTCCCTAGAGCCCAACCACTGTCGCTTGAATCCAAACCACACAAGACCTCAGAGTACACAGCATCACACTGAAGCATTAACTCTCTCTCTACAGATGTTGGAAAGTCAGAGATTCTAACTTTGTCAGAAGGAAACTCAAACAAAAGCTTGTGACTCACTGAGATTCATATTCCTTAGATTCTAACGTGATGACAACCTTCAGAGTACGCTTTGAATTTCTAGTATTACAGAAACAAATATCCCCAAAACATGTGCACATGATATAGTAAATAATTAAATACACTACATACATCTGAAATGTACTTATCTGCTAGCATGCTACTAACCACAGCTAACAGTAGATCTTTCTGGTTCTTTCTCCTCGATGACATCATAGGAACCAGTCCTTCAGAAAGTATGCTGCAGTTTCATGAGCTGCTAATTACATTATGTGTGCTTTCTTTTCTTTAAGACATTAAGGCTCATTGATTGATTGCTCAAAACTCTTAGCACCTTAGCATTTTAACAAATGTATCAAATAGGTGGCGCTCTTCCCTGTCAGTTTAGCCGTGGTTGCTCACACTCTTCTAGCTAATTATTCCTGTTGGACCCATTTGTTGGAGGACTACGCCAAGTTCAGCATTTTGGCCCTCAAGGGAGATTAGTACAAACATACAAGACTCTTTCATGAATATAACACACACTGTCAAAGGGTTGACAATGTAACGCTGTAAATCATAAGGTAGCCCCGCCCTCAATCATTACCTGTTCCTATGTCTGTTTTTTTTTTACTGTAAATGGGATCATCATTTACTAAATGAACATCTTAATGTATTGAAGAAGACTTGAAACTAGAGATTGAGACATAAACTCATGTTTACAATGTTTACTGAGGGAATACATCAAGAGAAGTAGAGTCATTTATATAGACTTCTATACAACCAGAGGAGTCACCCCCTGGTGGTCAGGAGAGAGAATGCAGCTTTAAGACATGAAGCATATACTTCTATACAACCAGAGGAGTCACCCCCTGGTGGTCAGGAGAGAGAATGCAGCTTTAAGACATGAAGCATATACTTCTATACAACCAGAGGAGTCGCCCCCTGGTGGTCAGGAGAGAGAATGCAGCTTTAAGACCTTCCACATTGGCTTCACTTTTCAGACCCTGAAGTTGCTGACGGGTCAAAACTTACCGTGAATCGTATATATGTTAGAATGACGAACGTATGAGTCGAACATTAGGGGCCGAAAACAAGTACAGGAATATTAAAACTGCTCTGAAGAAATGTTAGCGATTTAAAAATGTCTCTGCATCTAAAATGTGGTGCTTTTACACGGCGGTTAAGGGGTTTACTCCCAGTGGGTTCCTCTCAGTAAACTTCAGGGGGTGTGTCCCCATTTCCGTTGTGAATTATGCGAACTTCAGCAGATGGTAGTAATTTACAGAAACACACTCTTTGTGTTGAAGGCAGAGCTCACACTGTAACTAGAACGCCACTGGTAGAGCTGAATGCTGGGATCCTTTAAAACTTTAATGAGAAGGCTACAGGTTCATCAAATGGTGACGGAGGAGAAAAATAGTGTTGGCTTATTATTTGAGCCTTTATGAGAATACAGGTCTACCACTGAACCACACGTTCAGACGCACACGTTTGCTTTGGTAAATACCAGTTTTACTATTTGGTAAATGGCTCTTTACACAGCCAGGGTTAGGGGTGACAATGTGAATGAGGCCACCCAGGCTACACATTTATGCAAATGGTATACACATAGAGTATATATACATGTACTACATGAAGCCAACAGCAGATATCAAACTCCTAAGTCTTGTGTTCATGCCTCTAATACCGCGAGGCCATGAATCCCCAGGGTTAGTTCCCCCTTGTAGCAGCGTGTGGAGTGTTATGTAGAGCGATGCGCAGCACGGAAAGCATTCCCCTGTAGTTTACTGTGGGCTTGGCTGGGTATGGCAGATGTCTGCAACACTGCTCTGCTCCGAGTTGAGGGCTCCATTTCAAAGGCCTGTTTACTGGCAAGTCTTAATAGGAAGTGATCTTAAAGTGTTCCTTTAAACATGTCGGAGGCTAATGGTTTAATTTGCTCTGGGTATTGCTCTGTCTAATGAGATTTAGCATGCGCTCCCAACTGCTCCACTCAAACCTCATCTTTTGGAAGGAGAGACATCATTTCCTCTGTTCATTTATAATGCTGCATGTCTTTTAATTTGTCACATCGTGTTTGTGTTTTTCTCGCTGCTGCATCTAGACTTTGCTTCTTCTAGCGATGTTGGTGTGTGTCTGTGCTAACGTGCTGCTGAGTGTGTGTAGAGTCTGCACTATGTGCAGCATGTCAGGAGCTTTTCTAGATCGGTCTTTCTAGTCTCCTTCATTTGTATCCTTCTGATTTCACAGTATATGTATGACCTGCTCATGGGTGGAAATATATATTCAATAGTAGCAACGCACAAATAGTTAACAACAGGAATGGGGCGTATATGTTTATGTGCTAGGCCTGCAAATTGTGTGTGTGTGTGTGTGTGTGTGTGTGTGTGTGTGTGTGTGTGTGTGTGTGTGCACCACAGCAGAGCTAGGACTGAACAGTGATGGATCGGGTCCCACAGGCCTCTGCTGTGTTCATTTCCAGAGTCCAGCCGGTGGTTTGGGTCGTCCCAGGGATCAAAGGCTACGCGGGATCCCAGCAGCATCCCTCCCTCTGGTCCAGGGACTAACACCCCCAGCCCTCTCTGGATGAAGACAGATAGAAAGTTATGTTCTCCAGGTTGACAGCTTCTTCATTTACCTCTCTCTGATGGAAGATGCCCTCCTGTGCTCTTTGCCAGAGGCAAGATATTTCTCTGTCATTTCAATTCTGATTTGTTGCTCATGTTATCACGATGATTTCACATCAAATTCTCCTCAGAGACTGAACGATGTCTGGTGGCTGTGTACCGGTACTCTGTCAAGATGTTCCCTTTATCCTACTCATCACCTTCACTTTTACCTTAGTGGACACACTACACAAGGTCCTCACCTAGCATGCTCTGCTATAATTATCTCAGTACATCTCCAACCCCAAACTGCCTACTATGCATGTGTTGTTATACAATACACGCACACAGGGACATCCACTGTTGGTGACTGACAGCAGGTTGTACAGCTCCAACTGCTTAATATGTATATTATATTTTCTGGTGTAGGAAAGTACGGTGGCGAGGGAACATGTGCCACAACCTCTAACACATACTGTATCCATGATCAGAAACTTGCTGCAGCTTCAGAAACGATGGCAAGTCAAAATGTGCCGCAAAAAGCGTTGTTGTTGAGTTATTTTAAAGGTACATTCGTGATGTTTTCTATACTTATGTTATGTTAGCTGATAGGAGATCAGGTTTTAGTGACCGTCCTGGTGGGTCGGTCCCGTCCATCACCTCCCATGTGGCCTTTCTGGCCTTGCTGCATGTCACAGTGCAGCTGCTCTCTCTCTCTCTCTCTCGCTCTCTCTCTCGCTCTCACTGCCTCTAGGGAGTGTGAGAGTGTGATGTTTTTGAAACAGGAAGAAAGCAACATAATAATGTACATATTGTTTTTTTAGTCTTTTACAATCATTTCATTGAGAACAAATCGATTTCTTTGTATTTCTGTAAGACTTTCTGAATTGGCATCGTCTCTGAATAGAAATATTTTGAACCATCCTTTCCCTTGTTGGCTGCTGTAACAAATAATTCATGAATAAATATAATTATTAGTAATATTAGTTCATCCAGTAATGTGTTTGTCTTCAGTCATGTCTCATATATCCTTTCAATTGGATTTGACTGAAGAAAACAATAACTGTTGGAGCTTGCTTGAACATACATTGGGGTGATCATATTGCCACTACCCTGAGCCTGAGTACCAGGTGTTCACATGTCTGTCTGCCTGTCTGTGTGCTGACTGTACAGGTGTGTAGCTCCAGGTAGGAAGACGTCTGAGTACTCTCACACGAACGCATCGCGGCTGCTGTGATCGCATCACAAGATGCTCTATAGCTTCAGTTGGAGACTTAATTAGAGAATGCGGGACTCAGCAGTTCTGCTCAGGAACTTTCCCATCACTCCGTCTGGTTCCCATCTTACCCAGTGCCGTCTGTGAGGGGTTAGATGTGGGGATAAGCTCTTCTGGCTAAAACCCCATGAAATGGAGCAATGGGATTATGAGGTCCGTGCACAAGTCTCAAGCAATCCTCTGAAACAGATTGTTCTCTTTGTGCTATCTCTTATGTTTCTGCTCACCCTGTTGGTTAAGAGAATTGCTTTCCAATAGAGACTCTAACTCTGATGATCAGTCGTGTTCATCGTTCTTTCCTGTACAGGGACGACACATCACAACAGAGCATGTTGGGTTGGGATTTTTAAGGTTGCACAACAACCCAATCCAAAAATGTTCGTCTTTGAACACTGTACCTAGAACCTTGTAAGAGAACCCACAAGACCCATCTTGAAACCAGGACCCTGTCTCATTTACCATGCTTTTAAAGTGTACATTGTTATGCCTTGTCATTAACATTAACCTTTAGAAAAACAACCTATTTTAGGCCCTAAAAAGGGTGTATCTCTGCAACCACTAGGGCTATTTGAATAATGTTGGTGTTATAATAAAAGGTGCACATGTGAGATTTAGTTCAGATGTGTAAATATCAGTCTATATGTTACTGGTTAAGAGTAAATGAAGATGATACACAGAAAACAATGAAAAGGTTTTAGGTCCGCCTATAAAAAAATCACTTTCAGGATGATTATTTCTTTAAATGATGCAGCTGTAAGGTCCAACTCTAACCCAAATCATAGCACAATATGTGAACATTCTCTAACCCAAATCATAGCACAATATGTGAACATTCTCTCTGCAAAGGTTGACTTTGATAAAGTGAAGCAGAACAAAGTTAGAGAGGGTTTAGAACAGAGAACATTCAGGCGAGGACTCAAACATTTGCATTGGGGCACATCTGAATTGTCTCATGTACCAAAACATATATTTCACTTGTATATTACTTATGGTGTTCAATACATCTAAATACAGAAGTTGTGGGCTTTTTTTCCCATAAAACAAGCTATGATTTACAGTTTAAAATAACAATCGCTCAGTCTGACCTCCCTAGGATTTTTAAGCTGGACTGATAATCTTCTTCAAAAACATTTTTGATATTTTTGTTGAAATTGACATCACATCCTGACAGCAATCATCAAAACAAATGCTCTGACGAGGGCTGTAGTCAGACCGTCCAATCAGCATCAGAGTTGATTTATTTTGGATCATTTCAAAGATCTTCTCAAGATTATCAACCCTGCCTTTAATATTTACATTGGAGCTCATTTTAATATATTTAATAATAAGGCTATATAATACTTAATAATATATTTTGTTTTAGTTGATTCATATTTTGCATTAATAATCAGAATCTTCAAAATAGCTAACTAATATTCTTAATTCAATATTTCCCTCTGAGATGTAGTGGACTAGAAGTATGAATCAGAATCAGAGTCAGAAACGGTTTATTGCCAAAACGTTACACATAGCAGGACCTCGGCTTTGTGATGATGCATAACAATAAACACAGTGCAAGAGTATATAGTATAACCTTAAATAAAGTTAATATACTCAAGCTTTTCTTTACACAATCACAAAGTTCTTTATAAATCTAGTCTCTTAATCTTGCTCTCAAAGTCGTCTCACAAAACCCTAAAGGAAAACTCTGCAAGTGTTTTTAAGTTTGGAATTATTCTATGAAATTTGGTATTTTGAATTTGGAAAACAGTTTGACAAAGTTGACAGTGAATATGTGACTTTAGAGCAGGGGTGGGCAAACTTTTTGGCTCAGGGGCCACATTGAATTAAAAAATTTGACAGACGGGCCGGGCCAGTATCAGATGGATGGAGAGTGTTTGACAAAGGGGGCGTGGCTTATCGCCGTCGGGTCTCTCCGTGAAAAAGAGCTGTCTTTTCCGGTATCGATTATGGAATAAATAACAACTAGTTTTGCTTTATACTTGTTGTGGAAGTCCCAAACATGTCGGAACATGAAACACCCTCGTGTTTGGGTTCATAATATTATCCGTAGCCGCACACAGCTCGGTGAATTTCTCCGACTCGTCCAGGAACTGCGCCGGTCTTATCTCCGTAAAACGGATACCGATTCTGCCATCCACCTTGGAAATAACCACCAGTTCTGCTTTATACTTGTTGTGTAAACTCCACATACGTCGGAACATCAAACTCCGTGGTGTCTGGGTTCATAATATTATCCGTAGTCCCACAACAGCGTCTGAATGACAGCCGCTGCACACACGAAAAGCCTAAAAGAGCGCTGTGCAATAAATAAGCATGAAGAAACATCAACGCTGGTCTGTTGTGGTCATCGTGCTTCGGGAAACTGAACTTGGGAACGGAGAAGCGCTACAGCGGTCTTTACTATAACTTATAATTATTTAAAATAAAAAACTTTTTTTAATATATTTTTTTAATAACTTTTTTTTAATATATTTTTTTAATGTTATAATAATTATAATACTCGGCGGGCCGTATATTAATACTCGGCGGGCCGTATCCGGCCCGCGGGCCGTAGTTTGCCCACCTCTGCTTTAGAGGGTTGTGTGTCTGCGGCTGTCTGTGTGCAGTCATGTATGTTGAGAAGTGTAACGTCTTTCTTTTGCCTTCCTGGTGACATTCTGGGCGTCAGCATCGTGGTCCTCTCTGCTGACCTCTGACACCACAAGGACACAACAGTACACATAGTATGACTATGCATACATGTAATGTAAGTCTTAATGCAGTCGCTGACAGGAATACATTGGAAAGTCTACACACAGTTTGTAAAGTTGTAATTTAGAAGCAACACATATTTCCAGCACATTACTTGTGTGTTGTGCAGACGTCGGACAGGGGAGATGATCACATGACAAACATCAGCATGCGATCCAACATTGTTAGATGTTTGACTGGTGTTGATGTAACAGACAACAGAAGAGAAGCCGCTCTTTTAACAGCATCCAGTCCAAGTGAGAAAAGTGTTGGAAATGATCAAAAAGATGTTTCACATGTTGATGGACTGACGTTTCTTATGAATACTAAGCAGGTGGTAGTAAATGAAAGAAGAAAAAAAACAACAACATTAAAATAGTAGTAATTAGTGCCACTAATAAGGTAAATATATTAATTATTGTACACAAACCAAAATGAGTCCTGTCAGCAGGATGCATTGTGGGTGTACATTGGAACTAGGACGAGTGCCAGCTGTTTAGAATAGTAAATGAATGAATGCCACATTGTAATATTGACTAGAAATGGACATTAATGTAACATTCACATGGAGATATTGCAACGATATCTTTAGCGTGAGTTAGCTCTGTGTTAGGAGGCAGGAGGCGAGGCCGGCCTCTGGAGTGTTGGAGGAGCGGTCCATGTTCTGCTCATGCTAAGCAGTCGTTTGCGTCATGAAGTGATCTACGGCTTGTCCTGCCGGTGACTCTTCCCAGCATGGGGCACAAACCATCTCCAAGCCAAACTAGCCCTTCTCCCTCTTCCCTGCTATCTTTAAATTGAAATATTGTGATTATTCCCCAGGTTCAGGGGAGGCTGGCTGTAATCGCCAGACAAATGATGTGGAAAAGCAATAAAAAGCCGCTCCCAGGAGACTCTTCTAGCGGGCCGAGTGACACAGCCGTGAGGGATACGAGCTGCCGACGCGTCTGCGGAGAGTGATCCACGTTGTGGCAGAGCACCGCCTCACAGCCGCAGATCTGCTCTGCTTAAAGGGATTTGACTAAACAAATGGCAGCATATGGTAGATGAGAGCAGAAAGGGAGAGGTGGCATTGTTTCCAGAGAGAAAGGGTGTAGTGGGAAGGGGGAGGGGGGGGGGGGTCCGTGTATTCAATCTTTCATTATGTTGTCACACTCTAGCTGCATGCTTCCAGTAACACTTTAATTAGCCTCCATGAGTTTAATTGCGCGTGTATGTCTGCCAGCTTGTTTTGCTACGTAAATCTGTCTTGTTTGTTTTCTCTGTGCGCGTCACTGCCACTGCTGCAGGAAACACTCTGCACCTCCACGTTTAGGCCTCCTTTCACTTCTGTCTCCCTCCCGGGGTTGGCATGGTTGTGCACCTCACACTGTGAGTAGAGGATGTCTAGCTGCAGGGCGGCATTACGGCTCCCAGACATACGCTTTGCTGAAATATCAAGAATGCCTCATTTTCTTGCGTGATGTTTTTGAAAAAAAATCCTCTCCACATGTGATGTCACTTTGACTAAAACAACGTGTCCTTACAACATCAACAGAGAGATGGAACGAGGGTTGAATCCATCTTCATTTGATCCTCTTAGTCGCTTTATATTTAGTTATATATGAGCTTATCTTTACCCGTTAGAGATGGGGCCATAAAGTCCGATAAGACAATGTTCTTATTAGCTCAATATGTTTATTGGCCTGCACAATATCATAAACAGACAAAAAGCAAAGAATTCGAATACGTCAACAATATGCCTGTCTTCTATTTCCATGAGCTATAGCTCCTCAGTCAGCAGTGAGATGATAATAATGATAATGCACATTAAAATCCTCTGGTAGGAAGAGACTCTACAGCTCCTTCACTAAGTAGCCGATCTGGGCCGAGCGCGAGAAGTCTTTTTTCTTCCCTTCTTCTTTGTGGTGAATCAAGGAGCCGGCAGTTTGCTGGCAGTAGAAGGTTCAGCAGCCTGGAGCTAACGGGAGCATCATACCACTGCTGTGTGTGTGTGTGTGTGTGTGTGTGTGTGTTTCTTCAGCTGTTGTTGCTGCTGCTGCTACCACTTGCCTCTGTCTCCTCCCGTCTCTGGCCTAATCAACAAAACAGCCTCAGCTGCCCCTTCGGATCCCCTGCCAGGGTCCCTATCATCCTCTGATCAAATATTAATGTGTGATACTGAGCTTGCTCACTAATCCAAAGCCAATTAATATTATCTGTCAATTATTTACAGATCCTGAGGTGCGGAGGCAGATCCCAGAGGACTACATCGGCCAGGTTCAGAATACGTAATTGACTTCCTCTTTTGCCCCACCCCCCCCACCCCGTGCTCCCTTCATTCTTTCTTCCTCACCCTCTCCTGCGTTGTCTCTTCTCATCTCATCCTTCCTTTTGTGTTTATGTGTGTCTTTTACAGCCTAAATGGTGGTGTTTTCAGCGGTTCAGGCATTAGCATTGCTGATGTCTCTGACGTCGCAGGATGAGGCTTTGTGTCTGACTCACTCACACGGCGCAGGCAAGGGAATACTGTTATTAGTTTTTATCACTGATGCGCAACAACATGACATATGTTTTCAAATCCCTGCGTCTGGTGATTGGGATTGTTAGCGCCAATCACTTCCATTGTTGTTCCAATAGACACGGAAATCATTTTGCCACACATTTAGAGTTCTAGAGGCGGCCTTGTGAGTGTTAGCTTGGTAGACTAATACACACACACACACACACACACACACACACACACACACACACACACACACACACACACACACACACACACACACACACACACACACACACACACACACACACACACAGTAATCAGTCATTGCTGTTTGTCACTGGCTGGTTTCGTCCTTTACTTTCTTCCTCTCTCATTTGATGGCTGAGAGAAGCGGCGTCTCCGTGGTAATGGAGATCCCAGCCTCAGAAGTCTTTATTCCTCACAGTAAAGAGCCTCTGCCTGTCGTAGCGTACGCAGTCGGCTGGGGGGGGGGGGGGGGGGGGGGTCGGGGGGGTCGGGGAGGCCCGGTGCTGCTGCCGGTCGGGGGCGGGGGTGGAGGAGAGACCGGCATCTGAGAGGGAATAATGATGGCCGGTCGTTCGGATCCCTTGAGCCACAAAGCTAGCTCTTCTGCCTCCACAGAAGCAGAGAAGAAAGGCCGCAGAAGAAAGGCAGGCTGAAAGAAGGGGGAGTCGTGTCTGACAGTGTATTTGTGCTGCTACTAAACTCCTACCACCTCCCATAATGCACTCTGACCTGCCAGGACCTCTAATTGGTTGGCTCGGGGTGGCGTCCAGAATGTGTAGGTTCCTCTCCTCTGTCCTCCGGTCTCCAGACAGTCGGCCTCGTGTTTGTCACGATGCATGTTGCACTAACTAGCTCCTCTGCCTTCATCAGGTCTTTGTGCGCCGCTCTTTCTAATAAGTACAGATGAGTTGTTTTGCCGCCGAATGCGAGGCGGAAGATGGCTTCCTCTCGTTAGCCGTGCCTTCGCGGCTCAGATCTCACCGTTTGCCGGAGCGGTTTAATCTGATATGTAAATATAGCGTTTGATCCGGAGCGATAGTCTAACGAGCAAGAATCTCTGCCTTTCTCCGCCTTCCCCGCGCCAGTAATTAAAACAAAGCCTGTTTGGGCTTCTCTCCTCGGTCTCCTGTCTTCGGTGTCTGTCTCCCTCTCTTGTTCTCTGCCTCTCGGTGTCTCCTCTTTGACACCAGCGCAGTGCAGTCTTGATTTTTACACGTTTCATCCTTTACATTAGGCAGCTGCTGCATATTTTGTCAGAGCTGTTGCTGTGAAGTACGTTTGTCACACTGGAAACGCGACGTTTGAAGCCGGGCGCGTTTGAAGTGGCTGATGTGGGGCTGTTTTAACTGGAAGGCAAAGGGACGGCGGAGCCCGTAATGGGGGTGTATTCAAATGCCTGACCTCTAGATGACAGACCGACCGACTGCGCTATGAATAAACAGCAGCTTGATGCGCTGCTTTAGCTGCTCTTTGTTCAGGTGTTGGTATCATGTTCCTATCACACTGCCTGCTAAACGACTGAAGGTCACCGGTGTCTGCGGGACGGCGCTGAGATCCATTTAGCCGAGCGCTAACAATGTTAGCCGAGCGCTAACGGAAAGGACGAGGAGAGAGGGCAGAGCGGTCGGCCTGAGGAAGAGGATCATAGGAAGCCATTTTCATCTTCTCTGCTTCATGAAATTAGCAAATGAACAGAACTGAGATGCAGTCTCACAACGCTGTGTTATTGTTTTCCTTTATTGGACAGTTGAAAGTACGATACCATATAGAAAACAACTACTGTCGTCTTTTTCTTTTTCTGCCTACTTTACTGACATCATTTTCACTTAACATTGAAACACTTACTGAAACATAGTTAGCATTTCTGTGCACATGATATTTAGCTAATTTCATGTTCATGGTGTGTTACAATAACACACTTTTGTTGGTTGTTGATTTAGATCTGCAAACAGTAAACGCTGCTTTATGTCTGCTTGTTGATGTGAATATTCTGAATAAAGCAAGATTAAAAAAACACCTGCTAATAATGTTAGCTAGCTTAGCATGTTAGCCAACAAAGCTGGATGAGTATACATTAACTCCATTAGTGTGTTTTGCAGCCCATACATGGTGTATCTTCCTCAGGGTACCTTACATACTGGACCCACTCTGAAGGCAGACAGCATCTGGGGACCAGGGTCTATATTTCTGGGGTTATGGTTATGGATATGGAAGACGATATCAGTTTACGAGCTCATTTTGAACCAATAACAAGCTGAATTGGGCCACTTATAGTCTCTCACATGATCAGTACTGCTTTGTGTCTCGTTGGTCAATACTTGGCCTCAAACGGAGACCAGAATACTTCTGACGCCAGAGTCTTGTCCCGTTGCCTATATGCATATATATATATATATATATATATATATATATATATATATATACATGCAGAATATGTCTATACAGTTTACAATGAGCCTAAACTAAAAGGTGATCTAGTTCCACACACCTGGGTAAAGGTGACCCAGAACATCATGCAGGTATCTGACCACTGGGTCACGTTTAACATGCTGAGTCTCACAATAGAGCACAACATGGAAACTTACAGAATACTTAAAGCTCAGGATGTGAGTGGAGCTTTAAGATCAGTACGGTCATCAGGACATGAATACTTAATGAGCCACTGATCACCGGCTTTCTGACCGCTGTTGTGTGTGTGTGTGTGTGTGTGTGTGTGTGTGTGTGTGTGTGTGTGTGTGTGTGTGTGTGTGTGTGTGTGTGTGTGTGTGTGTGTGTGTGTGTGTGTGTTTGGGTGGTGAAGTGGAGGATCTGGTCCAAAGTCTTAACTCAACTGGTTCTTTGATTGTGTCAACAACTTGAGAAAAGCTGAACTGTGGACTGCTTGTCGTTCGATGACATCATCTGACCAACAGCTTCTGTGTGGTCACATGACCTTAAAGCTTCACACGCACTGCAGAGCATCTGTGTCTCTACAGACAACAAGGAAACGACTGTCAATCAAAGTTCAGCTTTCGGAGGAGAAGAGATCCGGGACAAGATGAGGAGTCTGAGAGAGCGAGGAGGTGATGGAGATGAGAGAGGAAGAGGAGGTGATGGAGATGAGAGAGGAAGAGGAGGTGATGGAGATGAGAGAGGAAGAGGAGGTGATGGAGATGAGAGAGGAAGAGGAGGTGATGGAGATGAGAGAGGAAGAGGAGGTGATGGAGATGAGAGAGGAAGAACAGGTGATGGAGATGAGAGAGGAAGAGGAGGTGATGGAGATGAGAGAGGAAGAGGAGGTGATGGAGATGAGAGAGGAAGAGGAGGTGATGGAGATGAGAGAGGAAGAGCAGGTGATGGAGATGAGAGAGGAAGAGGAGGTGATGGAGATGAGAGAGGAAGAGGAGGTGATGGAGATGAGAGAGGAAGAGCAGGTGATGGAGATGAGAGAGGAAGAGGAGGTGATGGAGATGAGAGAGGAAGAACAGGTGATGGAGATGAGAGAGGAAGAGGAGGTGATGGAGATGAGAGAGGAAGAACAGGTGATGGAGATGAGAGAGGAAGAGCAGGTGATGGAGATGAGAGAGGAAGAGGAGGTGATGGAGATGAGAGAGGAAGAGGAGGTGATGGAGATGAGAGAGGAAGAGGAGGTGATGGAGATGAGAGAGGAAGAGGAGGTGATGGAGATGAGAGAGGAAGAGCAGGTGATGGAGATGAGAGAGGAAGAGGAGGTGATGGAGATGAGAGAGGAAGAGGAGGTGATGGAGATGAGAGAGGAAGAGCAGGTGATGGAGATGAGAGAGGAAGAGGAGGTGATGGAGATGAGAGAGGAAGAGGAGGTGATGGAGATGAGAGAGGAAGAGCAGGTGATGGAGATGAGAGAGGAAGAGGAGGTGATGGAGATGAGAGAGGAAGAGGAGGTGATGGAGATGAGAGAGGAAGAGCAGGTGATGGAGATGAGAGAGGAAGAGCAGGTGATGGAGATGAGAGAGGAAGAGGAGGTGATGGAGATGAGAGAGGAAGAGGAGGTGATGGAGATGAGAGAGGAAGAGCAGGTGATGGAGATGAGAGAGGAAGAGCGGGTGATGGAGATGAGAGAGGAAGAGGAGGTGATGGAGATGAGAGAGGAAGAGCAGGTGATGGAGATGAGAGAGGAAGAGCAGGTGATGGAGATGAGAGAGGAAGAGGAGGTGATGAGATGAGAGAGGAAGAGGAGGTGATGGAGATGAGAGAGGAAGAGCGGGTGATGGGATTATCATCACGTCACCTGATCCAATTAAAACTACGTCATCACCACACACACACACACACACACACACACACACACACACACACACACACACACACACACACACACACACACACACACACACACACACACATATACTGCCTGTTCTTTGGTTTATATGGTGGAACGTAGAGGCTCAACACAAACACCTGTGTTTAATAACATAGTACCTGTTTGAATATATTATTGTAAAACACATTTTGCTTATGTTTGTTTGTATTGAGACATATTTCTAAAATTAAAATCCAAAAGGATACAAACTAAAACAGGAATAAATAAGGTGCATATCATTATTATCAGGAGGAGTCACAGAGAGAGGCAGATAATACTGTAATGTGAACACTTTTATTACATTTTCAAATTTTATTTCAAAATGTTGATTACGTTTCAAAAAGTGTTCAAACATAATGTGTTGAGAGAAATTCGAAAAACATAATTGCGCCTAAGTACATGAAAGCAGAGTGCATGTTGGGACTATTTCACAACCTGTATGAAAAAAAAACACTTCTTTCTCGACTACACCTTGAATAAGGAAGGTTGCACCGTAGCACTTCAGTAGCACTTAAATGTCTCTTACTGATAGCACTTTGTAGTTTAACTTTATTGAAGAAATTATACTTTCTTGATTCTTGTTGTTCTGAGTTTGTACTCATGAATGCACTTATTGTAAGTCTCTTTGGATAAAAGCGTCAGCTAAATGAAATGTAATGTAAAAACAAAAACAAAAATCCCCAAATCAAGCCAAGCATCATCATTTAGCGTGACATGAAACACGTTATGCACTGAGGTTTTTCATGAGCGGTTTTACTTTGAATCTTATTGCTGATGGTTTCACTGAGTAAGAAGCTCTCAGAGAGTCTGGTGTAAAGACTGAGACCAGTCTGTGGTTTAGGTCAGGTCTACTTCAGAGACTAGACAGGCTCTGTGGTTTAGGTCAGGTCTACTTCAGAGACTAGACAGTAGTAGACTAACACAGGGAAACAAGACTTGGTTCAGAATGGCTGCTCCTCCAGCGTGATCTCACAGATACGTGAAAGAGCTCGACCTCTTCACAGGCATTGCGTGGTCGTGCCACGTGAAGGAAACCATGGACACAATGACCGTTATGTGTAGGCAACACACCAACATTAGTTCAGGCAACACAACCACCCCGATGGTTCTGGACGGACGTCTCAAAGGTCGACCTTCAACCACAAGGTCAGCACGCTGCTCATAGCTTAGCATCGGTTGAATCAAATGTACAATATGTACGTGACCAATGTAATCAAGTTGTTTTTCCTTTAGCTCAACACTTTAGGACTGGAACACCTTGATCCCTCCATCCCATCCTGTGTCTGTTTCACTCACGCTGCATATAAGAGGATGCATTTAGGTGTGTGTCCAAAACAAAAATCATCCTAATAGATTTTCCATTGGATTGTTTTTGTGTTGCCGACAGGTGATTTGAACACAAATCCTATTGTTTGTTCTGACGGTCATCAAGCCTTTAGTGTTCTCCTGGTTACAGATCAGAGTTGCATGAAGCACACACCTTGAGACACTAGCATCAGCAGGTCCTGCTTGATTGAAGCCTTACTTTTTAAAGCTAGCAGCTGATTGTATCCCACCACCTTTGACCTTTTATTACACTACTTTTTAATCTCTTCCTATTTCCCTAAACAATTACAGACCCGTCTCCAAAGTGTCTGTTATGGTAAAGCTTCTGGAGTCCATATTGAGTGAACAGCTGAAGCTCTGGTGTATCCAAGGTGTGCCCCAGGGACCGGTCCTGGGACCTCTACTGTTTATGATATAACACTGTGATGACATGTGGTTTACTGCTCTGCGTCTACAGTAAATCAGTCTCTTTATGAGCTCCAGCGTGTTTGATACTGTAAGATGAAAACCAAAGCCTCTGAACCTCCCATCTATCTCCACTTCTCAGCTCTCTGATATTGGATTCATAATGTATGATTATTTATCATTCTCATATTCAGCAAAAAAGCTCAAATATAAATTGGGTTTTATTGTAGAAAGTTGAGCTCTTCCTTGTCCACCTGTAGACTGAACTGTATTCTTCCTCATGAGGCTGCTTCCTTCCTCGTCCGTGATGAACTGAGGAAACAGCGTTTAAGTGCTGCTCCCTCAGCGGGGAATCAAACGAGTCTCGAACTCCTGGTTAAATAAAAGGTTCAATTCAAACTCACTTGGGGGACTTTTGGTGCCTCAAACTGGGTCTCTTTTTATTTTAAAGAATACTTTGACATTAAGAACATTTCTCATGAGGCATGTAAAGCCATGAAATCTGTCTTTTGCTTTGATATTCCACCTCCAGCTGCTGGTGACGTGAGTCCGGCTGTGTTGACGAGCTGTTCTCCTCATTCACGGTTCTGCACGCGGTTCTCTGGAGGAACGATTGCTTTTGGAGGGAGCGAGCACCTGGAAGCTGCTGCTGGGACTCTGAGGGCTGCAGATAACAGACAGGACGACTCAGCAGAGTCACACACACACACACACACACACACACACACACACACACACACACACACACAGTTAATTACATTCTAAAAAAAAAAGAAGATGGATATTGTATGTCTTTGATAACAGGAAACACCGACTGCCTGCCTTCAACCCAGTCTTCAAAATGTTATGTGTTTATGTGATGAATAAAAAAAAAAAATAGCCAATACATTGTGTAGGAAATAACTTTATCTTTTCCATATAATTTATATTGGACAGATTGCTTTGTCTGAAGAATGAATACGTCAAATATTAGATTTTTTAAGCAGAAAGATGTTTCATATCATGCTGTTTGTGAAATGATGGCTTAGGTTTAGGCAACACAAGGAAATAATCAAGTATCTATTGTAAATACATCAAATCTACCTGAAGCAGATTGTTATACATAACGTATGACATCACTAGTGGATCATCTTCACACAACACACTTTAACAACGTTTAGTTGTATTGTTCGTCTTCTCCTCGGTGAAGTCGTGTGCTAGTTTGACCTTTGATCGCCCTCCATCCAGCCTTCATGGCTTTCTCTCTTCTCATCGTCGTAATCTCACCAAACGTATCGATGGACTGCAAGAACGTTTTCATCTTTCTGGCCAATGAGCACCTCCCAAATCTCACCTCCAGGCCGGCTGATTGATTCTCCTGTCGGCTCCAGTTTGTATATAAAAGAAAGCAGGTACCCGAATGCTGAATGACACACACACACACACACACACACACACACACACACACACACACACACACACACACACACACACACACACACACACACACACACACACACACACACACATACATCCACGTGCATGTAGCGCTGTGTGGGCTGCAAACAATTAACTGAGTTGAATTGATGGAAAAAGAAGTAAACAAATATTTTGAAATAGTTTTCAGATTTTTTCGGGAATTGTCCGACATTGAGGTTCTTGTCTGCCGTTAGCGTTGCCTTCAGGGTCAACCCTGTCTCCTAAATGTTATGTTATTATGTTGTGAATAAATAAATACCCCATACACACATCACGTTCAGGGAGAACATTCTTTTAGAATATTTATTTTAGATCCTGAACTGATGTGATTGTGAAAACTATACCAACTGGCCTATTGTTTCTGTGTACTATTTTTAAGATATTAGGCTGCAGCTATATGTTGTATAGGACCCGAATAGACCTGCATTGTTCTGTGTTTAATTCACTTCTGCAGCTAAATGTGATATTTATGTATTTAGGACTCATAGTTGTGTTTAATGACCTCATGCCAGTGGATTGTTTTCCTCCTCTTCATAAGAGTCTGATATTGTTATAACAGGTACAATACCAATACAATGTCAAGAATTGTCTTTATTCTTGTTCTATAATTTCATAAATAAAACAAACTATAGTTTTTGCATATATAATATCTATAAAAATCTAATAGCTTCCGCGCCTCCAGACACATTTTATTTGGTGGAAAAAAGGCGAAACGGTTCTCTGGATAGAAAAGGTTCCCGATCCCGTGTTTACCGAACGGCCATTGAACACAACATCATGGTGCCAATCCGTCTCCGGTGTGTTGAGCTCTTCTTCTCCATACTGATGCACTGAGGAAACTGTCTCACTCTATTCCTTCACAACAAAACATTGTTCATGACTCGGCTGTTTCTTGAGGTTTCTTTAAGGTTCCTGGCTTGTCCACATTGCTGGTCTGTCTTTCTGTTCTATGGTCCATTTTCCAACATGGCTGCTGTCAAAAGATCATTCACAAATCAGTCTCTCTCTCTCCGGTATAATCAGATGCTTACGGGGTCACTCGGAGTTAAACCAACCAGATTCTGCCGCAATCTCCCTCAGCCAATGATGTCATGTGGCTGTGAGACGTGAAGCTGTTGTCCTCTCTGCTGCGTCTCCTCCACCACTTCCTCCTCCAGGCCTCACGCCTGAGCCCAGCCCTGCTCCACATCACATCTCAGATCTTCAGCGAACTCCTTCACCACGATGTCCCCTGTTCATCTAACGCTGCGTTCACACCAAAAGAGTTGAGAATTATTCACGCGAGTAATTACATGCAAAGTCAATGCACAGACGCAAATGGCTGCAAAACAGCAAATTTTCCACCGGGCGGTGCGAATGACGCGAAAAATAATCTTTTTGGGGGGAAAAGGTGAATTTTTGGGAAAATTTGCGTGACGCTGATGCTGAATGAAACTGCTGAAGGAGCGTGGAGCTGTGTGTGACTACGGATAATATTATGAACCCAGACACGTTTGTGGGACTTCCTCAACAAGTATAAAGCAGAACTAGTGGTTATTTCAATGGTGGGTGGCGGAAATGGTAACTGTTTTTACGGAGATAAGCCACAGAAAAGCCACACCCCCTTTCCTCCGCGAATTTACCACATAAAGTCAAGCGAGTAAACTCAGGCGAACGCAGCATCAATGAACTCCTGATTGAAACGTTATTGGAGTAGCATTCTATTCTACATGTTGAGACCCACCATGCTGATGCGTCTTCCAGACCGGGCCCATCAATGAATCAGACTGTTGAGCTAATCTGAGCTACGACTTAAACTTAGCTTCAAGTTTTTGATCTGGACAAACTGTCCTCCGCCGGCAGATTCTTTCCAAAAATACCACGGGCCAGCGTCGGCCCGGAGTGACCCCTCATCAGACGGGGCCCGCCGCTCGACAGCGGGGATCGGGTTTCCGTCGGGCCGGAGAGGAGGAGCTGGGCCGGGGTGTGAAGACCGGCGGGTCGGCCGCCGAATCCCACCTCGTGCTCCTGATCCTGGGAGGACCGCCCGGCAGCTGCCCTCCTTCACGCCTGTTTGTCAGGAGCTGTCGATACGGCGCTCTGAAGGGGAGGGGAAGAACGGCTGGAACAGGATGCTTCCTGCCCTTTAACGTGCCAGAGGCTTCGTTAAGGGAACCTGTGAAATCAGTTTAATAGGCTGACATCACCCCTGGGCCTCCGTGACCCGGCCCTCCAGAGACCTCCTCTCCTCTTCTGCTCTCAATTTCATCTTCCTCTCCACCTCTTCTTTCCTTTCCTCTCTTTTGTTTCTTCTTGTTATCGATTCTCTGGTCCTCGTTGCTCTTCTCCTGCTTCCCTTGTTTTTAAACTTTTTGACTCTTCCTTTTTCTTCTTCCACTTTTTTTTCTTCATTTCTGCTCTCCTTGTTTACTATCATCTCTTTTCTCACTCTAATCGACATCCAATTTGCTCTAATCTTTCATTTCCTGTCGTGACATTTATGATGTTATTCTTTGCTCTCACCATCATCCCTTCTTTCTTGTGCATATCTTTGTTTGCCATTCTTCTCCTTTACCGTTCTCTCTTCCTCTCTTCCTCTCTGCCTCAGCAGTGTTTGGTAGTGGATCTAACGGGCGGATATCTCTATTTCTCATCCGGCTGACCTTGATGAAAACAGCGGTCTGAGGACGACCCTGAATGCGCCTGAACCCACCTGACATTAGTGAATAAAATATAGCGTGGGCCTCCTGTTGGGGACGGCTGCTGAAAGGGAGATCACTCCACCTCCTCTTATTTATTCTCTTTTCCTCCTTCTTCAGACGCTAACGCCGGGAATGTGACGTTAATGTGCATACCGGCTGTTTGAACCGCCAACCACAGGTCAGCCACTTTAATAGAGAGGTTCAAGCCTCTCTCAAAGGGATAGCAGCCCGACGCCTCCATTAATGTAGAGCAGGAATGTAGCCGTAAAACAGCACTTCCTCATGTAAGGTTTGCCTGGGAAGTGCCGAGACCCTGGTGTTTTATCCTCTATCCTGCCAGGAATACTACAGAATAAAAGAAGCAAACAAGCACTTTCCTGTTGCGTGTCAACGGTTTCATGTTTGTTTGGGATTTTGTTTTGTTTCTGACTTGCAACATGGAACAACTCTCGCTGCCTCTCCGGGTCGCATCGCAGGAGGAAGAGCCGGCTGAGGGTCTATTTATGTGCTGTGAATATTTTGTCTTTTGGATATGGTATGAGGAGTGTGTGTGGAAGTGTTATTGTGCTTCTCTGTGCTGCATGTGTGTGTGTGTGTGTGTGTGTGTGTGGGTCCTGACACTGCCTACATGGTTGTGGCTGCCCATGGCTGTAGGCAGGCCTTGGGGGTGCGGGCCCTCTCCTGGTGGGATAAAAGCAGGAGGCATCTGGCTCCAGCGGAGCTCCAAAAACTCAAAGTAGCCTAAGATCCCCCCTCTCCTAGTTTAGCCAAACAAGCTGGACTAATCCCAACTATCAGGGGATGCTCTGTCAAAACAAGCAGCAGGGCCCTAAGGCAAGCCGATCCACTGAGCAGTGAAGGGCCGCAGAGAGAGGAAGGGGGATGGAGCGGCATTAGCATAATGCCTCTCGGTAGCGAGCTGGTGCGCTGGCCTGACAGCCTGAGCACAGGGCACAGCTTCTCACAGGGGGTTTGGGCTCAGAGCCGGGGCAGCAGGGGCAGCGGGGGCAGCAGAGGAGATGTGGGAGCGCTCTGGATTAAATCAGCGAGGGGCCGAACCCGGCCCGGCCTGCTGATGGCAGCTCCTCCTCTCTCTCTCTCTCTCTCTCTCTCTCTCTGTGATTTTTTGCCTTTTCTGGCTTATT
Organism: Myoxocephalus aenaeus; assembly: GCA_038501785.1. Lineage (NCBI taxonomy): Eukaryota > Metazoa > Chordata > Actinopteri > Perciformes > Cottidae > Myoxocephalus > Myoxocephalus aenaeus. The sequence continues at coordinate 1,945,333 of JBAMJR010000243.1, read as the reverse complement.
TTTAGCAGCCTTCATCCTCCAAAAGCAGGTTGAGTCCTCTCCTCTCTGAATATGTAGGCCTATGCCCTGGGCTCGCCGCCGCTCACCCAATCCACCGACTGCAGCGCTGCCTCGCCGAGCTATTCTGGTGCAGCGGCTCCTGTGTTGTGGCTACCTGCCGGAGAGCAGAGGAGCATTTGTGTCATGAGGAAAAAAAGAAGTGCTTGACACACAATGCACTATAAACCTCAGTCTTCACACATGAAATATTGATTCAGCTCATGCGTTATCTTCCATAGATCTCCTCTGATGTTCAGGTGACTCTCTTTTCTCTGAAAAGCTTTGAAAACAACACGAGGTGAAAATGTCCTCCACTCCAGACGAAGCTCTCCGTCTCCTTTTGTCACAGTGTCATTTCATTTTGTGTATGCAGAATGGCTAAATGAAACAAATGAGTTAGCTGCGTATGTTATTAGCCCTAATGGGAACATAATGGGGTTAGTTCAGGCCACGTAATAATGAATATCAATATCAGCAGCCCGGCCTTTTATTAAAGCCTTACATCATCTCTCAGACTCTGAGAGGACGGCTGTCCGTAGGGACGGCTCTCTGCTTTCAGGTTGTTGGAACACCTCTCTATTAAATCAATGCCTTTGTTTTCACACACATTTTCTTATTTACAGATTAATTGGATATTCTTTTGTTCCTTTACATATTGTCATCCGCCATGGATACAGTGTGTATGATTCCTGAAAGGCTGTTGGAGGCTACAGATTGACTGAAAGATCCTTTTAAAGTAGGAAACCTGCCGTCTGCCTCGAGTCCAGCCAGCCCTGCTGGGATCGACTTGGACTGGATCCAGTTGATTATCATTTCAGCCCACTGTCACTCATAAGGAGGCAGGTTCCCGGGCCCAATTATCTTTGAAAACCCAACCGTGGAGGCTGGATGTGATCAATGAGGCCGATGCCGGCGTCGATGTGCTCCGAGTCAAGCGTATTGATCAGCGGACGCGTAGAGACAGACGTTGTGAGCTGTATAATGTCAGGAGGAGGAGGAGGAGGAGGAGGAGGAGGAGGAGGGGAGGGAGCCTCAGGTGTGCAGCGTCAGGAGGAAGAGGTGACAGTTTGCTGGGCCCCAGGGCCCCCGGGGAGGGGATCAGGACCTGCCCTGACTCCCGGCTCCCAGCAGCAGGGTGACGAGCCGCCCAGCGGCCCCTCCCACCGCCGCCACCGCAATTAAAAGTCTGGCTCAGTCGCAGGCTGGAGCGCAATAAAACACAGAGCACAACAACCCTCTCACCTTACGCTCAGGGACCGGCACACACACACACACACACACACACACACACACACACAAGCTGGGACACTTCCCTCCCCTCTCGCTCCGTTCTCAGAGAGACGGACCTTTAGAGGCAGATCCTGGAGAGTTAGATGGAACTTCAATTGTGTTCAAAAAGCAAAACAAATATTCCAGCATCAGCTCTAAAACTCTCTCATAAGCACCTTACACCAAAGTGAAATACATGAATGTGTGTTTTTCCACAATTCTTCATATTGTATAAATAATAAAGTCTGTTTGATTTCATCATCTGTACATTGTATGTTTTGTTGGTGAAGGAGCAGTAAATTATATCAAGACATGTTGTGTCAAAGTGAAAGTAATTGTGTACTTAACTACAGATTCAAGCTACTTTTACATTATACTATACACCACTCTAATTCAGAGGTTACTTATTTATTAAATGTGTTCATACTTTTTACTCCATTTATTTGATAACTTAGTGACATTGCAAGTTGAGATTGATAATACAAAATATAATCAACAAATACATGATGATTATTAATATTATTCTCAGTTCAGACTTTATTGAGATTCACAAGCCACCCAGTCATTAAGATGTGCCACGTGCTGCAGCATTAAAGTGATGCATTGATCATTCTATTCCAATATTATCACATGAATCATTCTACCATTCTTCCTAATGAGTGTTTGATTTTACTTTTGCTACTTTGCGTACATGTCGATGCCAATGCTTTCGTACTTTAATAGATTTTGAATGCAGAACCTTGACTATATGACAGGACTCAGATGCTAACGCTAACAGCTAGCTGTGGATCCATGCTCCAGCGCTGCATGACAGAAAGTGGAAGATATTTTCTCATTTGGTGAATTCCACTCTGAGTCCACATGTCCTCTGGGTCTGCTTTTGTTCAGACCGTGTGGATTAGAACACGTTACATGTGTATCACATGTCTGCGCTCACGTTTCCTCCTCTTTCTGCTGCCGAGGGAACGGCCTCCGACACCTCGGCCCCAGCTGAAGGAAATGTGTTTTCCATCCTGACGCCGGGTCCCCAAAGCGGCGTCGTCGTCTCAATAATGATGAACGATTATGGCCCTCAGATTGCTTTATGATATATGCTCTCGTTAAAAGTAAAGGGCCGATCGTTTCACTAAAGTAACCTTTCTGTACATCATTTTGAGTGTGGAACTAATAATGGCCCGCTTCATGTGACAGAGAGGAACATCTTAATGTGGACAAAGCGGCGCAGCAAACAGGAAGCTGACGCTGTGACCAGGAAACTGTTCAGCGTGGCAAAATGAGATCCATCGCCTCGCTGGATCAGTCGCTTCTCTCCATTCAAGAAGAAGAGGAAGAGCTCAGGTTGTTCATCTCCATCAGATCATGAAGATCTGTAAAAATGCAGATAAACAACTTTCTGTGTGAGTAAAATGTTTTGCATTTTTAATCTGCATAAATAGTCTCAAACACTGGTTCAACAGGTGGAGTTCATTCTGTGGCTAATAAAGGCTGAAGCCACATTCCTGCCTTGTCCTCATATTATTTTACC